>JAVJIF010019526.1:0-57500 GCA_038442645.1 Agave tequilana | reverse complement strand
GTTGGAGTTTTGTATTTAAACAAAATTTATTTTTGGATTTCATGTCAAAAACATAGATATAAATCTGTATATGTATATTGGATTCTATCCATATACAACATGCTTAAAAGTTGTTTCAATATCACGTTTTTGTATTTGCATGAGTTTTGGAGAAAAACGGTTTTCCATTTCAAAATCCTAGTTTTTGGAAAATACGATTTTTGATTAAGGCAAATTTTCAAGAACACAAAAATGATTCAAATTGTTTATAATATGTGTCGAATTTTTATCACGCATGTTTGTATTTCAAAGATCTTATAAGAACTTATTTTTGTGGAATTTATGTGTATTTTATGGGATTTTTTAGAAGGCAAAAAGACAAGTTTTCAATCCCTAAAAGAGTTTGACCTGGCTGTCTGCCGATTGACCGGACGGTCGACTGAGGCAGAAGTCGGTCGACTGGTCTGGTTGACCGACGTGCACAGGACGTGCAAGCAGCTTGGGCTGGAAGGCCGGTCGACCGGGTCGGTCGACCGCAGAGAGCTTCTACTCTCTGGAAATGGCCCCGTCGACCGCCAGGTTGACCGGCAGAGAGCTCTGCTCTCTGTTTTCAGTTTTCGGTCGACCGGCCGATCGACCGGTGGCCCAACGGTCATGATTATGACCGTTGGCCAGTCGACCGCCCGGTCGACCGGAAGGGCAATTTTGCCCTTTGCCAGACTGCCAACGAGCAAATTTGTTTGGGTTATAAATACCCCATTTTAAGTGTTTTTATTAAGTTTTTAGAGAGCAAAATTTTCAATCGTTACATGTGTTTTACAGCAAATTTTTAAAAGAGTTTTGGGTTTAAATATTTGATCTTTTTTGTTTTTAAAAGGGTTGAAAAAAATCAAGAAAAGGAGAAGTCTTTGGGATTGGTTTTTGATCTTCATTTCTATAGCTATTCTAGAAATTTTCCCAACAGTTTTTCCTTGTGTTTTTTATTTTCAAACTCTTTTGTTTTCTCACACTTGAGCTATCATATCTATCCTATCTATTAGGATCTTGTTTAGTGAGAAAATTGGTTTGTGGCTTGTTGAAACCACCAAGAGTTGTAAACCTTCCATACTTTGTGATATCCCTCTAGTAAGAGGTGATTGTATTGATATCCCTCTAGTAAGAGGTGATTGTGGAAGTTGTGTTGGTATCCCTCTTAGTGAACAGGTGAGTGTGGAGTTGTGGCTTTGAGCCTTATCCCTCTTGTGTGAGGTTGAGATTTGTTTGGCTAAGTGCCTATCCCTCTAAGTGTAGAGGGGTGTTGTGCCTTGCCTCTAGTGAGAGGTTGTATTTGTTTGAGAGAGGAGTTGTGTACTCCTAGTTGTATTTGCCTAAATTCTCAGTGGAGGTTCCCTGTGTGGGAAGTCCTGTGTGGACGATATAGTAGAAATCCTTCTGTGTGAAGGTGGGGACGTAGAGCTGGGTGCTCGAACCTCGAAACATATTTTTGTGTTTGCGTTTGATCCACTATCTCTAACTCACTCTCTCTTATATTGTGCCTTGCATCATTTCATATTGTCGATATCATTTATATGCTTAGATTTGATTGTGTGCCTCACTTGTGTTCAACCAAGAGAGCTTCATATAGCACCTTAACTCTTATTTAGAGGAATTTAGAGGAGTAGTCTAGAGCCCTTCACTGGGAATTCAGCTACACTCTTTGGTTACACTAAGTGTGTTACATTTTGTTTTTAATTTCGCATTATTTGTCATTAGATTAGCCTTACACCTATTCAATCCCCCTAGGTGTACTTTCAATTAGTATCAGAGCCTACGATCCTGATATTAAGTTTAACTACCTAGGAGTGAGATCTTAGTTGCTAATCTAGTATTTACATTTACACACATACTTGTTTACACACACTCATGGATTATCTTGCACCTCCCATGTTTGATATTTCTAACATCAATATGTGGAAGCTTAGAATGAGTATGTACCTAAAAATCCTAGGTTTGTATGTTTTTCTTGCCGCTACTAAGAAATCTTATCTTGGTAATAGCAAGCATATAGAGGCCATGCACAAGCCCTAGAAGCACTTAGAAGCACGCTTAATAAAGAATATCTTTATATGATTTCTCATTGTGATTCCGCCTTTCCAGTGTAGAACACTTTGACATCTCCCAAGCTACAAACGCAAATCAATGAGGAGGAGAAATCTAGTGGAGAAGAATCCGAACAACAATGCTACATGGTCTAAAGGAATGACTTGTTGGCCAAAGGCCCATCACTCTAGTTTTGATGATGATCAACTCATGTAGTTATGTACTAATGATCTTGTATTTAATTAGTGACAGATTTATGATCAAGATCTTAGTAGGTGTGGAGCTTCAACAAAGGATTTAAAGTCAAGTTTTGGAGCTAGCACCGGTTGATTCACGAGCCTATGCATCAAGACCACATCAAGAGTTGAGCTCGTTGGATCGTGTTTGGACCAAGTCTAGAAGATGAGAAGGCTTCAAGTGAAGACTTCAAGAAGATGAAGACTTGTGTCTAGGTATAAGATTTTGTTTTTAGATAAAATATAAAGGATAGAATAGTTGGTGGATTGCTCAAATATTTATCACACACACTCTCTTGATTTAGTTGTCTTTTCATAAAAGAATTTTCAGATTTAGAAAAGACTTTCATTTTGAAAAATACTATTTTGGTTTTTGGTGTTTTCTCATGTACATGTTTTTTTGAAACCAAAACCATGTTTAATGCTTAATGTCAAAAACATAGATATCTTATTTGTGTAGTGGATCATATCCATACACACTATGCTTTAATGAATTCAAAATATCTTGTTTTTGTATCATGAAGAAATTTGAAAAACAAGTTTTAGAAAAATACAAGTTTTCAATTGAGCCAATATTTTTAAGTTACAAAAATAGTCCAAATCATTTGTAACATGCCTTGATTTTGTGCAAGCATGTTTGTTTATCAAAGTATATTGGTAAAACTATTTTTGTAGATTTTTCAGTATTTTATGGGATTTTATTTAAATCAAAAAGACCAAGTTTTAATCTCTAGATTTTCTGTTCCAGGCTTCAGCCAGTCGACTAGTCGACCGACCAAGTCACTAGGGCTGAAGTCGGTCGACCGACTCGGTCGACCGACGTGCACAGACGTGCACGCCAGTTCTGCAGGATGGCCGGCCGACCGACCCGGTCGACCGTCCACAGAGCTCTGCTCTCTGGAAAGGCCCCGGCCGACCGCGCGGTCGACCGGACAGAGAGATTGCTCTCTGTATCTTGGCTCGGTCGACCGTCCGGTCGACCGATGGCTCAAACGGTCTGAAATATGACCGTTGGCTGGTCGGCCGGACGGTTGACCGATAGGCCTGACAGAACCCCAACGGCTAGTTTTTCTGAGCCTATAAATTTGGGGGTTTGGGTATTGTTTTCACTAAGATTGGAGAGTATTTTTGAGCTAGTTTTTCCAATCCTTTTTAGAGGTTTTTCTCCACAATTTGAGAGCAAATATTTCCTATCAAAAGGGAAGATTTTATCAAGTGTGTTAAAAGAGATTCTTTGAGTTTTCCTCCCCATCTCTTTCCTTATTTTTCTCACACATACACTTGAGCTATCCATTGATTATTCATTCTATAGGAGTGTTGTAGTGAGAGTGTTTATTGGTGATCAAAGTGTTTAGATCACCAAGAGATCTTTTCTTGTTTCTTGAGGAGGCGGACGAGTGCGTTCGCGGTTGTTTCGAGTTCAGGTGCGAACTCTTGGTTTGAGATGCGGCCTCGGCGAGCTTGTGGGGCTTGCGGTGTGTACGAACTAGGGAGTCCGAGAGCTTGTAGGTGTTGTGGCACCGGGTGATCCATTGGGATCAATTATAGTGGAAATCCTTCGTGTGTCGAAGGCGGGGATGTAGAGCAAGTGTGCTCGAACCTCGAAACAAATCCCTTGTGTTTGCGATTGCTCACTCTCTCTCTCTCTTTGTCTCTTTGTTTATATCTTGCATACTTTTATTGTGCTCATTTTTATATGCTTGATATCTTGTGTGCTTATTTGATATACTTGCTTGGGATTATTTGCTAACACTTGTATTTAACCAAGAGAGCCAACGCGGCACCTCACCCTTATCAAGGGGAATCTAGAGGAGTTTGTCCAGAGCCCTTCACAGGGAATTCAGTAACACTCTTGTGTTATACGTGGTGTTTAGTATAAAAGATTAGTTTATGTCATAATAGTTTATACTTCCGCATTATTTGGCATTAAGTGACCATTAGATTAGCCATCACCTATTCACCCCCCCTCTAGGTGAAACTTTCATGACTCCTTGAGATAAATTTGAAAACTCAACTAGATGATTGTGCTAGTTCTTTCGGCGATGATTATGTTGATGCCGATGCTTTGAATGAAGAACTTTTCATTATTTGTGAAAAATTATTAAAAAAATATAAAGTTTTGAAAAAGAAAAGTTTTAGACTTAATAAAGAAAATAAGGATTTGATTTCAAAACTTGATTTAGCTTTGCAAGAGAAGGTTGAGATTTTAAATGAACGTGACTTATTGAAATCCAAACTTGATCTTGCCCTAAATGAAAATAAGATCTTAAAAAGTAAAAATGATTGTAATGAAGTTTTAAGAGAAAATTGAAGTTCTATCTTCAAAACTTGTTTTTGTTTTAAAAGAAAATGATTCCTTGAAAAACAAAATTATTTCTAATTCAAAAGAATTGGATTTGGTTTCAAAGGAAAATATTTCTTTGAAAAATGATTTTTCTTCTCATGTTTACCATGCTAGTGTAGCTTCATCACCTAGTATACCTATTGCATGCTCTACTTTATCTTCAAGTATTAAAAATAATATTTGTGTTTTAAAGAAGAATGTTGATTGTTTGGGCTTCACTTTGAGCTAATGTGCCATGAACCACACACGGCTGGAATCCATGTTTCGAAAGAAACAAGTTGCAAATATGCATGCACACAAACCACGTCATACACATGCTCATCATGCTCACACACATGATTCAAAGTATGCTCATGTGTACACATGTACACATTGTGGACGTAAGGGCCACTTGTAAAATTTTGCTTTGATAGAATTAATGATTCAAATTTTGCAAATAAGTTTGTTTGGGTTAGAAAAGGTGCTAAAACTCATGGACCCAAAAGAGTATGGGTACCAAAAACCACTCCTATTTATTTGATGTAGGTGTGAGCTCTCACGTGACGTGAGAGTTGTTGGTGCTTTGAGGTGAATGCGTTCCGAGCTAAACGGTGACAATTTTGGATGCATCACTTTCAATGGGAGTTTAGTGGAAGGACCACGATGGTTTGAGATATAGAGATGTGCCCTCTTGGTTTGGTAACAATCTCTAATTCTCATTTATGTTTACATGCTTTTAGATTATTCATTTTTAGCATGTCATGTTTTAATGCTAATTATGCCATATGCCATGATAATTAGATTTATGACATATATGTATAGTAATTGAGAGACACTCGTGTTTGTATGGACATATATTTAGTGTTCTCACTATGATTTAGCTATTGTGTATATCATAACTCTAATAGCATGTACATCTACATAATAATCATATTGATTTATGTCTCGTTTTATCCTTCATGTTTTGATTACATGTTTTAGATGTAATTTTTCATTAAAACTTGTGCATATGCTTGTATAACTAATAAGCCACAAATTGATTATTATATGTTTGTACTTGATTGCTCATTTGTACCCATTAGATGTACTAGTATAGCCCAGTTTTGATGATTCATATATTTTGACTTGTATTCCCTATTTTGTACATGTTTTCATTAATATGTGTTTAACTTCATGTATATGTTAATTTTGCCAAAACTATTGAATATACATGTATACTCTTGAGTCATTTGCTTTTCATGCAAATCTCTTTATAGACTCAATTGCATTTGGATATGTATGTATGCCTTTAGTTTTGACAAAACATACATATGCCTTAAAGTTAGTATTGTTATTGATGAAAATTAAATTTTATTTGTTTTAAGGAACTTCATATGAGCTTCATTGCCTATATTCATGATTATGCTTTTTACATGACTCTTGTACACTCACTTTAAATATGTTTACTCATTACATTATTTTATGAGTACTTTGTTGAGCTTTATATATCTTGAGTGTCTATTTTGTGTAAAATGCATGCTTCATGAAGTATATGATTTGGTTTCATGTTTGAAGAATGTATAACTAATTATTTCAAATTATCTTAAACTAGTTCATAGTCTTCATTTTGGTAGAGTTTTCAAACGTGTTAAAATTATTTTCAAATTCTATTTTTGAAAACCCCACCATCCAGGGTGGTTGGATGGGCGACCATGCCTTATATGCTCAAATTGAAAATCATTTTAACATGTGCATGAATAGGGCGGTCTTTATGAGTTATACACTTGATCCTCATTGTGTTTTTAATTGGTATCACAATTGATATTTATTTTGTATACTCATATTTGTTTCTATATATGTATGCTTCAACTTCACATAGTATCAATTTCGATTGATATTTACATTTCATACATATATATGTGTTTTGATTGTGCTTACTATATCTCTATATCTTTAAGCACAAATTTTGCTATGCTAAGCTCGATTTAGTCCTTAATGACATTATTTTTCAATTGGTATCTTATACAAGCTTATGCATCGTTTTCATTAGTATTTCATAAAGGGGAGAAAAATTCATGTTTTATCATTCAATCGGTTTTGCTTACAATTGGTATTTTACTCCCATTCTTTATGTTGAAAAATGATATTTGTAAATTGATATCTTAGTTTTCAATTAGTTTCCTACGCTCCTAATGAAAAATATTTTCATTTGATATATGTTTCATTTTTCAATATTGGTATCAAGAATATTAAATTGATATTATTCTCTATTTGGTATCTCTATTGCAAAATGATTTTAGTGTTTAACCAAAAAAACTGGTTTATGTTTTTAATTGGTAACATGTTTCAGCTTCTATTGGTATCATAATTTGGTATTAAAATGTTTTGATATTTATTGCTTATATGTAAGGGAAGCTTAACATCTTCTCTATATATATATTCATGTTGAGCGTATCTCATATTAAGGAGCTTAACCGCTTTTCTTTATGTCTTACATGTGTGTAGAGGGAGCTTCACATCTCCTTTTATATATTGTATATTATACTTTATGTGGTTAGAGTTGAGTCATCTCTTTTCATATAAATGCATGTATGCAGGGGGAGTCAACTTCACATCTCTTCTCTTCATGAATGTATATAGCATATACACCTTTATTGTTTTGATTAATGCAAAAAAAAGGAAGAAAAATATTATTTATGTCTTTAGTATTTGTACCCCTTTGCTGATGAATTGACAAAAGGGGAGAGATATTTTGGAGTTTTATATGTGCATGTTTACTTCATGTTTAATATGCATGTTTATTTAAATTTATTATCTTTTACCATTGGTATCAAGAGCATCTTTTATTGGTAACAATAGCAACATTGTTTTTTAAGAACATTTTTATTTTAAAATTGGTTTCAAGAGTATGTTTATTTCATTGGTATCATCTTGTTTATGCAAATTTATGTTGAACATTCATTGCATATCTTTATTGTTTATTGCTATGCATGAGTTAAGGGGGAGCTTCTATGAAGCTTAACTTTAATCCATGTATATATAACTCCATGAGTTTTGTCATCATCAAAAAGGGGAAGATTGTTGCCCAGAGACCCTTCACTCTAGTTTTGATGATGATTAACTCATGTAGTTATAGTTTACTAATAATCTTGTGATATTTAGTTTCAGATATTTGATCAAGATATTAGTAGGTGATTAGCTTCAACAAAGGTGTTTTGGAGTTATCATATGTTGATTTAAGAGCTCGAGCT
Source organism: Agave tequilana (assembly GCA_038442645.1). Lineage (NCBI taxonomy): Eukaryota > Viridiplantae > Streptophyta > Magnoliopsida > Asparagales > Asparagaceae > Agave > Agave tequilana. The sequence continues at coordinate 49,653 of JAVJIF010019526.1, read as the reverse complement.
CAAGATCGCATCTAGCACTCGGTTGGAGTTTAGCTCGTTGGATCAGTTTTGGATAGAGTTGACTTGGAGAAGGAGTTCTACAAGAAGACCTTGGTTTGTTTAGTTTAGTTTGTATTTGATTTTGTGTAAAGATTAGATAGTGTTGATATGCTCAAGTTCACTATACACACACAAGTTTCAATTGTTTTGTTTTCGGTTTAATCGGTTTCGGTTTTTTATATATATGATTTTCATGAATAGATAGAATCAAAATAAGTTTACATGGTCTAATGTATATTAGATTTGATCAATATACATTTATGCTTCATCGATTTAGAAAAACTTACTTTGATAGTCTATTTCATGAGTTGGAGTTTTGTATTTAAACAAAGCTTATTTTTAGATTTCATGTCAAAAACATAGATATAAATCTTTATATGTATATTGAATTCTATCCATATACAACATGCTTAAAAGTTGTTTCAACATCATGTTTTTGTATTTGCATGAGTTTTGGAGAAAATGGTTTTCCATTTCAAAATCCTAGTTTTTGGAAAATACGATTTTTGGTTTAAGGCAAATTTCCAAGAACACAAAAATGGATCAAATTATTTATAATATGTATTGAATTTTTATCACACATGTTTGTATTTCAAAGATCTTATAAGAACTTATTTTTGTGAAATTTATGTGTATTTTATGGGATTTTTTAGAAGGCAAAAAGACAAGTTTTCAATCCCTAAAAGAGTTTGACCTGGCTGTCTGACGGTCGACCGAGGCAGGAGTCGGTCGATCGGTCCGGTCGACCGACTTGCACAGGACGTGCACGCAGCTTGGGCTAGAAGGCCGGTCGACCGGGTCGGTCGACCGGCAGAGAGCTCTGCTCTCTGTTTCCAATTTCCGGTCGACCGGCCGGTCGACCAGTGGCTCAACGGTTATAATTATGACCATTGGCCGGTCGACCGGAAGGGCAATTTTGCCCTTTACCAGACTGCCAACGGGCAAAATTTGTTTGGGGTTATAAATATCCCATTCTTGAGCTGTTTTCACTAAGTTTTTAGATAGCAAAATTTTCAATTTTTACAAGTGTTTTATAGCAAGTTTTTAAAAGAGTTTTGGGTTTAAAGATTTGATCTTTATTTGTTTTTAAAAGGGTTAGAAAAAATCAAGAAAAGGAGAAGTCTTTGGGATTGGTTTTTGATCTTCATTTCTATAGCTATTCTAGAAGTTTTCCCAACAGTTTTTCCTTATGTTTTTGATTTCCAAAACTCTTTAGTTTTCTCACACTTGAGCTATCATATCTATCATATCTATTAGGATCTTATTTAGTGAGAAAATTGGTTTGTGGTTTGTTGAAACTACCAAGAGTTATAAACCTTCCATACTTTGTGATATCCCTCTAGTGAGAAGTGATTGTGTTGATATCCTTCTAGTGAGAGGTGATTGTGGAAGTTATGTTGTACCCCTCTTAGTGAAGAGGTGAGTATGAAGTTTTGGCTTTGAACCCTATCCCTCTTGTGTGAGGTTGATATTTGTTTGGCTAAGTACCTATCCCTCTAAGTGTAGAGGTAATTTGTGTTGTGTCTTGCCTCTAGTGAGAGGTTGTATTTGTTTGAGAGAGGAGTTGTGTAATCCTAACAGTATTTGCCTAAATCCTCAGTAGAAGTTCCCTGTATGGGAAGTCCTATGTGGATGATATAATGGAAATCTTTCTGTGTGAAGGCAGGGACGTAGAGCTGGGTGCTCGAACCTCGAATATATCTTTGTGTTTGCGTTTGATCCACTATCTCTAACTCACTCTCTTATATTGTGCCTTACATCATTTCATATTTTTCATATCATTTATATGCTTGGATTTGTTTGTGTGCCTCACTTGTGTTCAACCAAGAGAGCTTCATATAGAACCTCAACTCTTATTTAGAGGAATTTAGAGGAGATAGTCTAGAGCCCTTCACCAGAAATTCGGCTACACTCTTTGGTTACACTAAGTGTCTTGCATTAGTTTTTAATTCTGCATTATTTGTCATTAGATTAGCCTTACACCTATTCACCCCCCTCTAGGTATACTTTCATATATATATATATATATATATATATATATATATATATATATATATATATATATATATATATATATTATATATATATATATATATATATATATAGGGTAGAGTTACAATACACATAACTGTAACTAAGTTAAGTTACATGCATCTCTTTTCACCACACAAAAAATATTTTTAAACACCTTGTGGGGACCACTCACGTTAATTTTTGTTTGTATCTCACCAAGCAAAATTTGTGTGTGGTGGAAAGAGGTGTATGTAACTTAACTTCGTTACACCTAAGTGTATTATAACCTTACCATATATATATATATATTATATATATATTATATATATTATATATATATATATATATATATATATATATATATATATATATATATATATATATATCTATATATATATATTGATAGATGTACCTCAGCCGCCAGCTGTGAGAGACTGTCTCAGCTGTCACTTCAATATGGTCGCAAACTTACTGCAATATGGTCGCGATCCGCTGTAACATGATCGCAGTCCTAAAAATCATATATTTTTCAGTGTAATTAGGACTGCGACCATGATAGTAGTTCTCAGAAAAGACTGCGACTTTGATCGCAGTCCTTAGAAACACTGTGAGCATGACAGCAGTCCTTATAAAAACACTGCGACCGAATCACAGTCCTCATATAAAACTGTGACCATGATAATAGCACCCAAAATGTGGTTGAAATTCAACACGTTACGCCAGCTGAGAGAGTCTCTCTCAGCTGGCGACTGAGGTACAGATTCCTCTATGTGTGTGTGTGTGTGTGTGTGTGTATGTGTGTGTACAGAGAGAGAGAGAGAGAGACTTGTGTCTTTCCAAAAGGATTTGAGCTCGAATCTTTCTCACTCAAATACAACCCTCCGACATTTGAATACAAGATCCACTCCATTGAAATTGATTTATATTATTTCAAGTATTTATAAACCAAAAATCAAGTGTTTTGAATATTTTTTGCCCATCCATCTATCAAGCGGCGCAAAATGGACGACCGAAAGTAGTAAATTGGTTAGATCTATGTCTTTAGATATACAAATTCTCGATCCGCCCATTTGATAATGATCTAAACATTTAAAAAACCCCCAACAAACCAATTCTTGTTAGGTTTCAAATGTTTTATACCGTTAAACTAATCAACTTACTATTTAGGTCGTCCGTTTTATTTCTTCTTGATGTATGGGCAAAAAGTATTGAAAGCACTTGATTTTTGGTTTATAGATACTTGAAATAATGTAGATCAACTCACAACGGAGTGGATCTTGTATTCGAATGTTAGATGTTGGTACTTTAGTAGGAAGGATTTGGCCTTGAATCTTTCCGGAATGACACAAGTAGACTTTTTGCTCATCCATCAAGCGGTGCAATATAGACGATCGAAAGTAGTGAGTTTGTTAGATATATGTCTTTAGACATACAAATTCTCGATCCGGCCATTTGATTATGATCTAAACATTTAAAACCCCTACAAATCAATTTTTTTAGGTTTTAAATGTTCTACACCTTTAAAACTAACCAACTCACTATTAGGTCGTCCGTTTTTTCTCTACTTGATGCATGGGTAAAAAATATTCAAAAACTTGATTTTTTTGGTTCATAGATACTTGAATAATATAAATCATTTCAACAGAGTGGATCTGTATTCGAATGTCGGATGTTGGTATTTGAGTGGGAAGGATTCGGCCTCGAATCCTTCTGGAATGACACATGTATCTCTCTCTCTTTATATATTTATATATATATATATATATATATATATATATATTATATATATATTATATAATATATTATATATATATATATATATATATGGGTCAAATGCTCCTAGTAGGTCTCCTTAGATTACAATCTAAGGAGACCGGCTTAAAATTATAACATCTCGATTTTTCACGATCCGACCGCACATTATCATATTCATGTTATAAGATGTACGCATATAAAAAAATCACATGATTTGAGTTCATTTACTCATTGATCTAATCGTTCCATTTTGTTCTACTGTTAAAACCCGTTATTTTTGAACCCAAAGAAAATAGAGTAAACAAACTTCAAATCACGTGATTTTTTATACGCAAACATCTTATACCATGAATATGATATGTCGCGTCGGATCGTGAAAAAAAATTTGGGATGTTGGAGTTTTTAAGCCGTCTTCTTAGATTACAATCTAAGGAGACCTACTAGGAACACTTTTCCCATATATGTGTGTGTGTGTCTGTCCGTGTGTGTGCGCGCGCGCTTCAAGTAAGAAACTTTCTCAAAATAAGCTTCGTGAGAAAACCATATAAGAACGATTCCGTAGATGATCCGAACCGTTCATCTTGATTTACATACTCTAAGTAGGTTACTAATAAAAATTACGTGATTCCAAGCCTTTTTACCCATGCATCAAATGACATATTTATTATACGGTGAATATAACGTATGTTTGTAACACTTTTGCATGGGGAAAAAGGCTCGGAATGACATGTTTTTTATTGGCAGCCTAAATAAAGTATATAGATCAAGATGAACGGTTCGAATCTATTCACATGATCACTCCTATATGATTTTCTCACGATCTTTGTGTGAGAAGTGTGAGAAAGTTTCTCACACGAAGACCTCACTCCCTTTATATATATATATATATATATATATTATATATATATATATAATATATATATATTATATATGAGAAAAATGTATATCAGCCTGCGGCTGAGAGAACTCTCTCAGCCTGCGGTGACGTGGCTCAATTTTGTCACCCCACTAACTTGCGGCCCGCTTATAGGAAGAAGTTAAATTACTAAATACCCCTTATGAAAAGCTACTCTTTCGGTAACTTTCGTTATTGTTTATTATTATTTGCCCACAAGGCAATTTTTGGACCGCTCGTTGTCAGATTTATGTTATTATTATTACTATTTTCCCCCCCTTTTTTTGCCGCTCTTTATAGGATTTAGGTTATTGTTTATAAATTATTTACAGTGCAAATGTAAACAATGAACGACATTGCGACCAAGGTCGCATAAGTCTACAGTGCAAACATAGACATCTGCGACCATGGTCTACACTGCGACCAAGGTCGCAATCATCTACAGTGCAAACATAAACATGAAATACACCTAGAGGGGGGTGAATAGGTGTAAATGCTAATCTAATGATCTTTTTAAACTTTTAATTAAATATGAGTGATGCAACGATCTCTCAAAACACGACTAAGAGCCGAATACCCCTTTCGAGGTTCTGAACTCCTTCCTCCCAATTCCCTTGAATGGTTAGAGGTGCGCAATGCAACACGTGTTGTATGAGATATGATCGAACAAGTAAAGAATGAAATGCTATGATGAAACACACACAATCAAGCCAAGCATATAAGTATGAATTGCAAATAAATAAGATGCAAGGCAACACAAGCAATGTATATGAAATGTATGAATGACAATAAGTATGATGCTTGTATGAAATGGATGCTGCACAAAAGTAATGAGAGAGAGTTAGAGATATTGGACAATCGCAAACACAAGGATATGATTCGAGGTTCGAGCCCCTAGCTCTACATCCCCGCCTACACCACCGTGTAGGATTCCCAATCCACTATAGGAGTACCAAACTCCTCTCTCAACCGTACAAAGCCACCGAGGCTATACAACCACATCCACCTCTACCGAAGAGGGATACGGCCCGTAGCCAAATACAACAACAACCTCTACCTAAGAGGCTCACAAACCAATCACAATACCACTCCGATCACCTCTACCGAAGAGGGATTCACAAAAGCAAGGAGGGTTTACAACAAGTGGTTCCACAAACCAAACTTCTCTTTTCTTTCTTTTTCTCTTTTCTTTTTCCACACAAAACAAAGATCCTAATAACTTAGGATAGAAGATATAGCTCAAGTGGAAACTAAGTGTTTTGGAAACAAGCAACAAAGAAAAATACTTGGGAAAATTCTTTCCAAAAGATATAGAATAAAAATCAACACAAATATCCAAATCCTATTTTCTTTGATTTTCCAAAAACACAAAACAAATAAAGATTAAATCTTTTTAGCACTTAAACTCTTTTAAAACTCTTTTAAACTCTTCAGAAAACTGTAAATTTTCCTCTTGAAAAACCTTGGCCAAAATCCCAAAGGAATGGGGTTTATATAGGCCAAAAATCAAAACTAGCCGTTAGGCTGATGTGGCAATTCTGACAGCCACCGTCGACCGGCCCGGTCGACCGCCAACGGTCAGAAATATGACCGTTGGGCACTATCGGTCGACCGGCCCGGTCGACCGAAATTTCCAGTGAGCAGAACTCTCACTTCGGTCGACCGACCCGGTCGACCGGATCTGTGCCTAACAGACGTGCATGTCTGTGCACGTCGGTCGACCGGGTCGGTCGACCGGCCCCTTGGTGCGGTCGACCGACACGGTCGAACCGACCAGCCTGTCAGCACAAATCAGGTCAGAATTTTTGGAAAAAATATTTTTATAAAAATCTTTTATCTTTTCTGAAAATTCCATAAAAATTGTTTTGTCATTTTATATTGAAACATAAACCTGTGATAGAAATTTCAAGACAATATATCAACATATCAATTCATTTTAGAGTCTTGCAAATTTATCAAAAACAAAACCTGTATTTTGTCAAACTTGATTTTTCCAAAACATGAATAGGGATATCAAAATAAGTTTGTTTACCAAGTTAAAGCATGTATGTATAAATAGAGAACATCTACTATACATATACCATATGTAAACTTGTTTTGATCAACTATTCATAAAAACCAAAAACCAAATCATAAATCGTGTGTGTTTTGTGCACTTGAGCATATCCACTAAACTAAGCTTTACAAATGGATCTAAAACACTATCTAAACTAGGATACCTAAGTTTTGCTTGTAGATCTTCTATCTTCAAGTAGATTTGCTCCAAAAACTCCGTGATTCTCCAAGTGCAAAGGTATGATCTTTAAGCTTTGGCACCGGAATCATCATGGATAGCTTCTAATCATCTTGTTGAAGCTAATCACCAACTAATATCCTGTTAATGATCTGAAACTTAGAAACACAAGAATATAGTAAACATAACTACATGAGTGTTGATCATCATCAAAACTAGAGTGGAAGGCCATTGGGCCAACAAAACAACTGCGATCAAGGTCAATATTGTGACCAAGGTCGCATAAGTATACAGTACAAACATAAACAACTGCGACCAGGGTCGACACTGCGACCATGGTCGCATAAGTATACAGTGCAAACATAAAAAACTGCGACCCGGGGTCCACACTGCGACCAAGGTCGCATAAGACTACAGTGCAAACATAATCAACTGCGACCCGGGAATTAAAAAATGACGTTAAATATACTGCGACCATGGTCGCAGGACAGTACAACGCATATTGAGACAACTGCAACCCATGTCGCAGTATGTAATAAGAAAAAAGGACCTTTCATATACTGCGACCAACGTCGCATTCGTATAAAATAAAAGACCAAAAAAAAAAATTAAAACTCTACGATCTAAGCCGAACAGATTTACAACTATAATTTTAACTACTGCGAACGAGTTCGACAAATAGTGTGTGAAAAAAAAATTTGGCTTAAAAAAATATTAGCAAGGTCGCATACATATACATCGCTTTTTCAAAAAATACTGCGACCATGGTAAAAATAAAAGGAAATGTTTTTACATTAGGTAAAAAGTTGTGAGTGAGGGTATTTTCGAAAAATACAATGTTGAGGTGACTGACATTAAATTAGGCGGGATTGTTCAGGTTTTTGTCCGCCAAAATTTATGACAGATTTGTGGATGTGATGTTGCCACGTCCCGCCGGTATATATATATATATATATATATATATATATATATATATATATATATATATATATATATATATATATATATATATATATATGGGGGGGGAGGGGGAGAGAGAGAGAGAGAGTCAAGTGCTCCTAGTAAGTCTCCTTACAATCTAAGGAGGCGGCCTAAAATTTCACCATGGGCTCATCTTTAAGGATGATGCGCCCATCATTTTGGGTCCAACTCTACACGGTTCAAATCCCATGTTCTGGCATCTAAATGGATGATCCACTCCGTTGAAGTTGATCTACATTCTTTGAAGTCTCTAAAAACAAAAAGTCATGTCATTTGAATATTTTTTACTTATACATCAAGTGGACGCAAAACGAACAGCCGAAAATAGTGAGTTGGTTAGTTTAACGGTATAGAATATTTAAAATCTAGAAAAAATTAGCCTGGGAGGGTTTTTAAGTGTTTAGGTCATGACGAAATAGTCGGATCGGGAATTTGTATGTCTAAAGAAGTAGATCTAAGTAATATATTACTTTCGGCCGTCCGTTTTGCACCCACTTGGATGGCTAAGCAAAAAGTATTAAAATGACATGATTTTTTATTTTTAGAGACTTTAAATAATGTAGATCAACTTCAATAGAGTGGAATTTATATTTGGACACCGGAACATGGGATTTGAACTGTGTAGAGTTGAACCCAAAAATAAACGTTTATTTGTAGTCCAACTGATATGTGTGTGTGTGTGTGTGTGTGTGTGTCTGTGTGTGTGTGTGTATGCAGAGAGAGAGAGAGAGAGAGAGAGAGAGACTTGTGTCATTCGCGAAGTATTCGAGCCCGAATCCTTTCCGCTCAAATACAACCCTCTGACATTCGAATACAAGATCCACTCCGTTAAAGTTGATCTATATTATTTCAAGTATTTATTAACCAAAAATTAAGTATTTTGAATACTTTTTACCTATCCATCAAGCGGCACAAAATGAACAACCGAAAGTAGTGAGTTGGTTAGAACTATGTCTTTAAACATACAAATTCTCGATCCGGCCATTTGATCATGATCTAAACATTTAAAAATCCCTACAAACTAATTTTTGTTAGGTTTCAAATGTTCTACACTGTTAAACTAACAAACTCACTATTTAGCCGTCCGTTTTTCTCCTACTTGCTGCATGGTCAAAAAGTATTCAAAACACTTGATTTTTGATTTATGGATACTTGAAATAATATAGATAAACTTCAACGGAGTGGATCTTGTATTCGAATATCGGAGGGTTGAATTTGAGTGAGAAGGATTCGAGCTCAAATCCTTTGGGAGGACACAAGTCTCTCTCTCTCTCTCTCTCTCTCTCTCTCTCTCTACACACGCACACACAAGTATGAAAAATGTACCTTAGTTGCCAGCTGAGAGACTCTCTCAGCTCGCGGCGACGTGGCTAAATCTCAGCCACAGATCCTGATCGCAGCGTTATCATGATCGCCGTATTTTGTGTGGACTGCTATCATGATCACAATATTTTTTTGTGAGAACTGCTACGATGATTGCAGTGCTAATTAGACTGAGAATATCTAAATGTTTTAGGTCTGCGGACCAGGGTCGCCGTGCCAGAGGAGAGAGTCTCTCCGCTGGCGGCTGAGATACAGAGACCTCTCTCTCTCTCTCTCTCTCTCTCTCTCTCTCTCTCTACACACACACACATGTAAGTAGGAAATCAAGACAGTGAGTGAACTTTTATTCATTTTATCCCGCACTCATTAAGCAAGCACACGTTTTCAGCTTTCAGTCTGCTATATGAAGCCTTGAATTACGTTAAGAAAATAATACGAGCCTCACAGATAGACTTGTATTTTTTTTTTTTTTTTTGGTTTGGGAGAATAGACCTAGCTCTAGTATTCCAACGTCCCTTTTACCCACTGAAGTAAAAGATTCAAACCTACGTTCCCTTGAACTGAAGAAAAGAAGAAGAAAAGAATAGTGTTAAATAAACTATTATTGCTGAACAATCATTAACTAAAAGAGAATAATATATAACCAACCTGTCATAAGGAACTTTTACGACAAAATTCACATTTCACTTTCTTGTAAGTTTATTTGAGTCCAATGAATATAGTTCGAACAGCATAATTCCAATGAAAATTATTATGCCGTGAATGAACTAAACTTTGTTTCAAAGAATATCCTCAGCATCATTCATGCAGCTAAAGATGAGGGCTAACCAACAAGTCAGATAATTGAGAAGAACAGGCAAATTGCAGCATCTACATGAAGATGAGTGCACATAAATAAATTAATTCTAGTCTAACCACAAACAGTGAAGAAATTTTACTCAACTATCTTCACCCTTCTTTTTTCTCTTTACCATTCTAGTCTAACCACCAATTACCAAAAATATAAGAATTCAAACAGAACTCGAGGTAAATGCAAGAACTTCTCAGTTACAGTTTGTGTAGAGATATTTCAGATATACATGGATTTTTATCATTTGGTATTCACAAGAGGGATCTACAAAAGATAAAAACATAAATATTTGCAAACCATAGCAATATTTACAGATCATTCAGTTTCCAGACAAGGTAAAATTCTACAGCGTTTACAGTGGCACGTAAATAGCTAGATAAGAAAATAAACCATTTTGCCAGCTGTATCAAGATGTTTCATCAGGTTTCAAGAAATGTAGCACTCCAGCTGCTTCATCTCCCCGCCATTGTTCGGATCAAATTCACACCTGTAAAAGCTGCAGCATCCAACAAAAGGACAGCGTAAATTTACCAGACGAGAAGGAAAAAAAAGTATAGCCCCTAAAATACAAGAAAAAGAAAATGTGAAGTGATATTGGGCCTCTTGGAGGCTACCACTGATCTAAGGTGTACAATTCCTGCAAAAGGAAAGGTAGTTTCATATGTGTATTCAATCACTATCTCCACCCCTTATAGCTTAAATCCCAGAGGAACCCAACACTAAAGGTATCCAGGCTGTTTTACATCAGAAGGTGAATGCGATAGCTGAAAGGTTTGTCTCGGGAAGTATTTTAGAACAAATTGGAGTATGAAAGAAACAAACCATAAGAAGAAAGGCCATTTACTATTTAATTTCAATTCCAATTTCATTCAGTTACCAAACAGTCAAAGCAAACTTCTTGGCACAGTTCTTTTCCTTGTTTTTGCTTTCTTTAACAAAACCCAATGTCATGTGCGTGCTAAATTTTATCATCAAGTACCAAGGCATATTCAACACAAATTAATAATTAGTTTCCATTTTCTAATGTTTGCATACCTTCCATCCATCCCCAGAATAACGACTGTATTCTTCTGATGGCCAAAAGCGACAATGTACTGGGAACCTTCATGTAATCGGAATTGTGCAACTGACCATTCTGAATTGAAATATTTTGGCAACACACCTGCAAAGAAAACCAGAAATATCTTTACAAGAAGAAACATTTCACGAGTTTAACTCGAAGAATTTTTTCTGAGAATATAGCTTCACTTGAAGAGTTATATAACTAAATAATAAACTGAATCTGATCAAAGTCACAGTGACATTGCTTTCACTCTTGCATATTGATTCAACTTCCATTGAAGCACAGGTTGATAGATAGCAGACAGACAGGAACATATATATCACTCATCTGATCCCAGCAAAAGGTTCATCTTAGTTCCAGGAAACCGGGACAAAAGGACTTCAGGGAACTAACTCCCAGTGTGTTCCCAACAAATGAGTGGTATTCAAGCATGCTAAGGTTATGAACAGTTTTTTCAGCTTCACAAAAGCAGGAGCGTCCTATAAGATTAAACAATTTCCTTCACAGTGGGATGCAGCTTAGTACTTATAAAAGAGAACTACGTCACTAAAAAATCAGGCAGATTAGGCCTGGAGGAAGGTAAAACCATGAAAGAAACTTGAAAGAAATACCCATAATGCAATAACTGATATTTCATTTAATGTTTTCCAAAACCATAACACAAAAAAAATGTAGCCAACACTTTATGCCCATGTCGTCATCCACCTCTGCAAAGTTAATGGTATTTCCTTTTTGTAAAGGGAACACAACAGATCTTTCTTCTTCACTTTTTATTGATATTCCCTTCAGGTCGCTTTGGGTAATAAAGAACATGGGAAATCTTTACATGTTCAGTATTCCACATAGATCCAGCAAGAAGCGGGGTAGGAATTGATATTCCCTTCAGGTCGCTTTGGGTAATAAAGAACATGGGAAATCTTTACATGTTCAGTTATTCCACATAAGATCCAGCAAGAAGTGGGGGTAGGAATTGTATTTGAAGAATCGTTCCTTAAGCAATAGCATAAACTATGTACATAAGGCAGACCACCCCAGCTGACAAACAGCATTATCTAGATTTTATAATCCTTTCTCGACCATATAGCTATTGAACGATGAACTGGGCACCAGCTGCCCATATAAGCTCCATCAATTATTTCAGAGCATTGCAGATTTCAGTTTGCACCATAGCAAACCCATTTTGATGAGAAAAAATCTTGAGAATGATGACGATGACGAGAAATCAATGAAACTTACCTTTAATAAATGATAGGGAAGAAATTGCAGCTGGAATATTTGGGTCGGGTGCAGGGCGAGGCTTATCGTTTCCTGTCAATCCGAAATTAACCTTGAGGTTGAATACATGGACGGTTCCTTTGTCACTTGAAACCGCTAACCATTGCATGTTCTCTGAGAAAGCCAAGCTATATATCTCTGCCCGGTCAGCACCTCTTCTTACCTATAGTGAAAATCATTTAAGAAAGACAAAAAAATATGTGAAGTGCTATAGTACAAGAAAATTATTCTCCTAAAATAATTGGATGTTGCTAGTTCTTAAAGTTCAGAAAAATACAATAACGACAAGATAATGCTGTTCCCAAAAGATGAACTCAAAAAAAAAAAAAGAGTGACAAAAGAACTAGAAGACAACATAGACAGCTGAAAGAATCCTTGCACTTTAAACTCGTAATGCCAGCTAGCATTTCATAAAGCAACACAACGTATGCATATGCAATTAATAAGAAATACATTGTGTGTGTATTATGGCAGGGAATATGTGGTTAATAAGATAGACCACAGTGCATAAGATTGAGGAGTCGTTTTACAATTTACTAAATACAATTTGATTGCGTAAATCAAGCTAGAAGTTATTGAAAGGACCTAAACAAAGTCATGTACCAATTTGGAGAAGATACAAAATAGAAATTCTATCATTCTACGTTCTAAGGAATTAGAAAACAGGTCTCAGAAGATGATGTGTTCCCATTTTGGAAGATAGAGAAATAAAATAGGAATGAATCTGATGTAGAACAGGAACAGAGAAGAAAAAAGAGGGGGAAAATTAGGGTTTAAGGGAGATAAAGATGAATTTGGGCTTCAGTACCCAGGAAATCTCTCTCGCATTCCGCACATTACCATGCAAGAGATTCAGTTTCAAAAACAAATCAACATGCTAATCAAGTTTTCATTAATTCAAATCATCATAGTCTGCTAATCAAATACAATTCTTGGCCTTATATAGGCCCACACACTAGGAATGTTCCCAACATATCCAATATGGGATTAAACAGACTAAATAAACAAAATAAAATAAATACACAAAAATAGCTATAGCAATCTCCGTCATTCTCCCCGGCTTAAAAACATTCATCTTCGGTGATACGGTGACAGCAAATGGCAAGCATGACCAGGTCGAACTAAACTGTCTCCTCACATGTATCATCTCAATCGGACCATGGTGGAGGTCGAGGAACCGGCATTCGTGTGTCACTTCTAAACCAAGGTGTTGGAAGTGGAACAAGCTTCAGTGATGGACCAGCCGCCATTGATGGAAGCTCAAGTAAGGTACAAATAGTAACAGAAGTACACCATCCCTGTTGAAGACGGAGCTGATACTAGACTCTCATGAAATGTCAAACTCGTCAATTATGAGAGCAAGCCTCCTCAGAACTCTAGAACCTGTGCGTCAAGCGCGTGACTTTCCTCACAATTTCAAGGTGAATCGTAACAATCATTTCACTGTCAACTGCAAATTTCTACAACATACTATATGGATATATAGAAAATTTGTAGTTTTCATCGCAATTTGCTAATTGTCTAGTGATATCTTGTGCAACATGAAAATGCAATGCAATAAGCACTCTAAGAATAACTCCTAAAGATGAGAAAAAGAGATATATGGGATGTTTAGGATTACACGCATCGAACCCCACTAATGATAAACTAGACTCAGAGATAAACTCTAAATAACCAGTAAAAGAAGCACTAGAACCACCGTTGGATCATAGAAAGAAACTATGATGACTCACTGGAAGATGACTCGATAAGAACGAACATAAAAACATAATCATCACAGGGGGACTCAGATGGCTCACTGCATGTAATGATGCTAGAATTAATTGTCTAATGATCAATCCCATCCTCTATCAGAGGTGTGACAAATGAATACTTAAAAATCTGACTAGAGACTCTAACTCCACTAATTCAGGCGCAGAATAACTAGTATCATGAATATGGATATCAACAAGTAATGGAGTACCAGACTCGATTATCACGTCCACTACATCACTAGTACCCTCATAGGAAGCATGACCATCATCAAGAATCGACATGTCAGAATCAACTTATATATCTTCAATTATACTAGTAGTCTTAGAAGGAACGTGGATATCCTCAACAACTCTCGAGTCTCTAACATCATCACTATGAACACTATTCATAAGTCAACTCTCGTCTCGTGATTCTACCCTCTTTAATGTGGAATTGACATTTCCAGTTAGCTCGAGGATACGATCAAGTTTCTCTGGCATAAGGAAGAGGTTCTCTTCCATGTCGATTTGACTAGCCAAATGAACATGCGCAAATACTAATGCACGACAAACAAAATCACAGACACAACACTAATTCGAGACTCAAACAAAGCTAAATGAGTGAGCTAAATGATGAAAATTAAGATTTCCTAAAACGTACAAATTCTAAATGCAAAGAAAATGCAACCCTAAAGATGAAAAAGTGGCCACACTGATGCAATCACTAGAAGAAAACAAATAACAATTCAGCTAGCAAATTTTAGCTATCCAACAATAATTCCTAGAAAATTAACAATCGACAAATCAGTTCAAGTTAGGAGTCACCTCAGGGTGAGTCGTTCAAAAAAACCTACACCGGATAAGTAGAAAGTCACTCACAAAGTCCTGACAGAGTATTGATACCAAACAATGTCTGTAGAGGCCGGGTTTGCTACCCAAAAGCTGCAAAATTCTCTCAGTACTTTCGGAACTCAGCTACGAATTCAACGCTTCAGATGAAACTCGAATTGGACTCCGAACAGGTCTGAAACGAGATTTGAACTGCGGTTGTGCTATGCAGTAAACAGTGCGGCTCAGAAATGAGGTGATGACGTCAGCACAACTCGAGTGACGTCAACAGCGGCTCGATGATGTCAGCAATGGCTCGACGGCTCGGCTCGGGTTGTCAACACCATGAGCAGCTGAAGTTAGCAACGACTCAGCGGGTCGATTTGGCTGCACAGGTCGAATTCGGATCAGGTTGAACTGGAAGATCCAAACTCGAACTTTTTGATCAGGTCGGGTCGTTCGCGAGTTTGGCAACTTAAACCCGACAACAAAATGGATTCGAATTTGAAAGCTTCAACCCACAACCCGTTCAGTGCTTCCTCTTTCACCCGAGAACTAGGGTTTCTATACCCTGGCTGTGGCAATGGTGGAGCTCCAACAACGGC
The DNA here is from genome assembly GCA_038442645.1 of Agave tequilana. Taxonomy (NCBI): domain Eukaryota; kingdom Viridiplantae; phylum Streptophyta; class Magnoliopsida; order Asparagales; family Asparagaceae; genus Agave; species Agave tequilana. The sequence goes on along the minus strand of JAVJIF010019526.1, from coordinate 34,060 downwards.
GTTGGCTCTGGCGAAGACAGAGACGGCAAGGCTAGGTCATGGTTGTGGTGACAAGGCGAGGAGACGTAGAAAACCGTCAGGTGACGGCAGCGAGAGAAGTTGCAGGCGTTGTCAAAAGGGATGTGGTTGTCGACTATATGTTGTGTCGATGATGAGATCTAGGCGTGGCGGCGGTGGAGGGGAAGCTTCGACAGCGAGGCGGTGTGGATCTGAGGAGGCGACAACGGGGAAACAGATGGCAGTGACGGCCTCGATCTGTTAGGAGGGAGGAGAGAGCGATGTAGACGTCGGCGGTGACGATGGGGAAACAGGTGGCGGCGATCTGGACTTTCGGTGGCAGCGTCGGCTTCGATCTCCGATGATGTCAGGGATGAAGACGTGAGGAACGGCTCCTCAACAGTGATGATGAGGAAGATGAACAGGTGCTGTTGGATTTTCTCGTTTTTTAATTTTTTTTCTTTTTGATTTCTTTTTTCCTCTTTTTTTTTTTTTAAAAATCCAAGGTAGGATTTCGAATTTTTTTCCCAAAATTAAACTTGAAGAAGAAGCAGATGGAGAAGAGCACATCTAGGATTTGTGGAACTAGGGATTTTTTTATGGAAGAAGGGAGGTTTAGTGGAAAAGGGAAAAAAGGGTCATGATTTTAGCTCTGAAACTAAACTGATGTAGAACGAAAACAGAGAAGAAAAAGGGTGGAAAATTAGGATTTTGAGGGGAATAAAGATGAATTTGGGCTTCTTTACCCAGGAGATCTCTCTCCCACTCTGCAAATCACCACGCAAGATATTCAGTTTGAAAAGCAAGTCAACATGTTAATCAGGTTTTGATTAATTCAAATCATCATAGTCAGCTGATCAAATACAACTCTTGACCTTATATAGGCCCACACAATAGAACTGTTCCCAACATATCCAATATGGGACTAAGCACACTAAATAAACAAAATAAAATAAATATAAAAAATAGCTATAGTAATCCCCATCAGAATCATCCTATGTTCTAACAATTACAATAGATGTCCTAATATGAGAAGATTTTCATGCCCATATATTTCTCTTTCCAAATGAACATAAGTTAAGCACAGAATATATAGTCATCAATGATTTCATGGCCTGAGAAAACCACATTTAAGCATAACTAACACGCCTAACTGTACCTTTCTTCTTTTTTTTTCCCCTTCAAATGAATGACATAGGTTAAGTATCAAATTTTGTAAGCATATAGATGACCACATAGAGAACTTTTTCGTACTTCCCTTGAACCAGAAAAGAGTAGCTTCTGTCAGCTCTTAAACATCCAAAAAGTGTGGCCAGTATGAAACAATTCTTGCCCAAATGCGTAAGTTAGCTAAAAAGGATAACAATAGAATGTAGTTCTGTCCAACCTCTAGAGCTTTGTTTGTTTTTTCCCAACCAAACAAGGCTCGTCTCAAATTTCAAAAAGAGGCTCCTAATTTCAGTTTCTAATTTAAATAGAAAAGGCGGTTGGGCACATCAGTGGCAGCTAATCCTCACAAAAAAAAACAGCTATATTAAGAGCATTCTCAATCATTTATTGTTAAAACTTATAATCATTAACAATATTTTGTTATTAGAATTTATTTTCTGGGCCCATGTAACATTTAGAGGCAACATGAAAACCATCTTCAAGTGCAAGGCTACTAAGGTCAATAGGATTAATAATATTGTTTGAAGCTATGATTCGCAAAAACAGATATGGATGTCGTACTTCAACATGGACACAGGGTGTTAGTCACGGCACTCCACCAACCCAAGACTCAAGGACACATCTATATATGTTTCTTTTCCTCTTCATAGATGTATATTTAATAACTCACACAAATGTATTAGTAGGTTGTTATTCATATGGAAAGAACCTAAAATAAAAAAATGATCTGTGAACAAAATACAATTCATGGTGTTCATATTTTTAACTCGAATAAACCTTTATGCATCACCAACATGAACAAATATGTATGTCAGATCCGACCATGTCAAACATGACAACTTTTGGTTGGGGGAAATATCCTATGTATCATGGCCTCACAATTTTACAAATCTTCATATTCGATGTCCAAAGCCTATAAAATCAATCAGGCGAATACATATCAGAGGTAGTGATGCCGCATCTGTTGTTCTCAGATCTATCTTCTACTATAACAATAAAGTCTACTACAACAATAAAGTCTACTACAACAATAAAATCAACCTCATAGGTTTACAGATCTTCATGTTTGATATCCAAAGCCTATAAAATCAACCAGCTGGAATACACTAAAATAAAAAGTAATGATGCCACATCAGTTAGTCTCAGATATATTATCTACTATAACAATTAAATCAATAAAGTTGAAGGTTACAATTCAGAATTGAGAACTGGACTCCACTATATTACTCAACACCAATTTCTTAGCAATAATGAACAAAAACATAAGTGGTATCTAGGGCATAAATGAAATTACATTTCAGACCAACTTGGTACCTAGAATACAGGTTTTTAGGCCTGGCTCCTAAGTTTTAAAAGCATAGAATAATAAAACAAGCAGAAATGTCTCATCCCTTGGCGCACTCTAGCTCTCTGTGATAATCTTGCTCAGATGCACCAAGGTTTATTTTAAGTCCCTCATAATATCCTATAAACACTATTATGTAACTAAAATGTTCAGAACCATTGGAGCAATAAGCCACATTTCTCGATGATGATATGGTAATAAAGGTTCCACACACCTGCCCTGCCCCTCTCAACTAAAAGCCCATGAGAAATCCAGAAGACATGTAGTCCATTACTCACATATATTGTTGCTTTCACTGTCCTGAGTTGCAGGTCCTTTTTCTACTTCTACTTTAGCCCTTCAAAGAAGCATACTTATGAATCATATATGGAAATATAGAATATCTTGAAAACAAAGTAATTTTGCGAGCTCTCTGCATAGAAAAGATTTCATGAAGCTGGCAGCTGCTACTGCAGTTACACTTTCATCCCTCTGTCTAGTGTTGTTAAAAGCAGGCTAGGTGCCCACTTAGATAGAGAAGGATCCAGCTTGTATCACGGTTGTGCAGCACGGTTGAGCAGCCAGGCTGTTCTAAATTAGGTTTCACCTATGCAGGTCAATGCAAGCACCTAGGCACCTCCTTTAATAAGTGGGTCGTGGGTTTTTTTTTCCCCATACAGATTGTTTGGACCAAAATTATTCAGGTCCCTATTACCTTTAAGGGGAGAGGAACTGACCTCCTCACTTTTCTCACTCTAATTCCTAACCCTAACCCTCCCTTTCTCCCTTTGATCATCATATCTCTTACAAGCATCCCCGGTGAGTGGGAGTGTCTCCGACGAGTTGCTGCCAGCTAACAGAAACATACATAATCCTCCTCTTCTTCTCTACCATGCCATTCTGCTTCTTAATGTTTGGAATTTCATGTTAATTGGATGCCATGAATTCACCATTACTGCTGGAACAAATTTGTGCATGCATCGTAAGTTTCCAAGTGAACACACTAGATAGACCCACTTGCTTGCCTCTTAACTTTGATACAGAAACTACATGAATACATTGATAATCTTTGTTTTTCAATGTGCATGCCCTAGTTTTTTTAGCATCCTCTTTTTTCTTCTTTAATCAAAAACTCCCACTTTATCATATTATGATGCAAGCTTAATTTCATGATAGCTCGTGTACTCCTGTTCTAAGTTAAATTATGAATAGTCATTAGAGATATGTAATTAACATGTCTCGAGATATGCATCTTATTGGGTGCAGGCGCACCACATGGCCACATCATGCGTCTCCTTGAGGTCCAACAGCTCTTAAGTGGATAAAAAAATCTATTATAGAGAGCTACATGATAGACCTCCCTTGCCTTGTATAAAACCATATTAACTTTTAGGCGTAGTTGTTTATTGTCTTCCTTATGCAAACACTAGTTGAATTTTCATGTTACAATGCAAAAGCTTAGTTTCACGATAATTCTTACATTCTCAGATAGTAATATAATTAGCTAAATTGTTACATGGTAAGTCAAAAGCACACGTCCACAAATGCATTACTCAAAAGATCAGGAAATCTGACACCAGAAAAAAAAAACCTTAGGCTTATAATCAAATTAGGATAATGAGGTCATAAGCTCAGAAAAAGAATGTGTATCATGGATTAATGATTGTATAAATTAACCCTTTATAAAACATGCTAATTGAGTTAATGATGAAGAATCAATGACTATTGACTAATTCAGCCCTAATTTCCATTAAAAATAGCAAAATCAACCATAGTAAGAACATTAATTGTTAGAGAATAGTCCCATCAATTGCACTGAAAACCTAACTAATATATGATGATGTTTGCCAATGAAATGATTAACACATGTTTTGAGATACACTGTGTACTAACATGATGTATACATAATGCGCTTCTTTAAGGTTCACGAAGTCTTTTAACATAGAGCAACAAGTTTTTGAAAATTAACACTCTATGGTAGACTTTCCTTATATAAAACCAAACTAATTTTTTGAAAGTTATTTATTTTCTGCTTTGCGCAAACATGTCTCCCCAAATCTTCATTTCATGGCACAAGCTTGAATTCACAATAACTTGTTCACTCTTTTCATTCTTAGTTAAACTAGACGAAAATATTGATTCTTAGCTCACAACTAGAACCATTGTCAAACTCTAGTGCAGAATGTGTACCATACATCAATGCTATTATTATCTATGTTACACCCTAAATTTCCATCAAGCAATGGCAAAACTCAAACCAGAACAAGTAGAAGAACTCTTACTTCCTGTAGCAGCATCCCGTCGACCGCGCTGAAAATCCTAACCAAGGTCCCCTTGGTGCTGGCCGTGGCAATGAGCCTCCCATCCTGCGACAGCGCGAAGCACGCGATCCTTGAGTCATGCGCCATGATGAACTTGGTCCTCCTCGCCCCGTAGTGCTCCACCCTGACCTGCCCCTTCTGTCCCCCCGGGCACACCAGCACCAGCGACCCCTGCTGCTGTGACACAGCGCACAGCCCCTTCGGGTTCGGTACCGTCTCAATCTGGTGCACAAGCTTCAAGTCCGCGAAGTTGTAGACAAATATCTTGTGGTCGAGAACCACGACGATCCGATCCCGCCGAAGCCGCACCGCCCTGACCTCGGACCTGAACGAGAGCTCGCCGATACAGCGCGACTGGTGGTCGTCCCAGATCATGACCTTGTTGGGCGGGTAGTGGGGGCGGGGCCCTCCGCCAACGAGCGCGAGGATGTTGCAGCGAAAGAGCATCTCCACGACGCCGATCCCCCCGCTGTCGAAGTCACGGCGGAAGATCTCGCGGAACGGGTCGCAGTTGAAGATCCGGAAACCGCGGTCGATGCCGGCGGCGAAGCAGCCGTGGTCCTGGTTGAAGGAGAGATGGAGGAGGGACGGGGCGTCGTCCTCCGCCGCCGGCCCCGGAGGCGGAGGCGATGACGTGGCCGGAGGGTAGGGGTCGGGTTGGGACGGTTCGGGCATGGAATCGGGTTCCGATTCGGGCGGCGAGGGTTCTGGTTCGGGTTCGGATTGGGGGAGGAACGGGGGGCTAGGGTTAGGGTTAGGGTTTGGGATTTGGGGCCAAGCGGAGGTAGAAGGGGGAACGGAGATAGCGGCCATGGGGAGAATTTGGGGGCTGGGGAGAGATCGGGGAATTTTAGGGCGATTGATTGAGGGGCCAAATTGGTCGTAGGAGAAACTGAGAAGAAAGAGGAGCGGAGGAGGGGAGCAGATATTGCCACCCTAAACTTTGGAGAAAGCCTAAATTAAGCAACCCATGAATTTGATTAAAGCACCCCGTCTAAATTTTCTGTTACACCCTTTAACCCATAATCAGTTATTAATTACATTAAATTCTCAAATTACCCTCTATCTCTCCCTGTTCATCTCCCTCTATTTCTCTCCCACTTCATCTCCCTCGTTACCTCTCTCAACATGCCGCCGACCCCGAGGATGACCGCCGACCGATCCCTATCGACGACTGCCTACAGTCGAACGATCCCTGTTGTTCTCGCCGCCGTCAAAGGTATTTTGAGTATTTTTTTCATGAATCTTAAAAATCTAATTTTGAATTTTCTTTTTTTTTTTTAGATTTGATTAGTCTAATGGCTGGTTGATTGAATGTATGTTAGTTAGTATTGTAATTGCAGTAAGAACTCAAAAAAAATTAGTTTACATTACATTAAAATCAAAAAAATTGGAATTTAGTGTGTGTTTCGATTTCAGTTCGGCTGTTAAAGGCCGGACTTGTAGTTAAGTGTTCGGTCAAAGATAAACCGAACAATTGTACTCTTCGGCCATGATCCACCAAACATATTTTTTTTGTTCGGCCAAAAGCAACCGAGCAGATCTATTTTGTTCGGTTTATCAACGGCTGAACATTACAAACATGTTCGGCTGAATATGGCCGAACATGTTTAGTAACGTTGGGCAATAAGTTGGTGAATATTTTATTTTTTTTAAATAGAATAGCCTAAATTATATCTGTCACTACTGCAGGCCCTTTGGAAAGACGACATCTTACGACTTCGGAAAGACATCATAGACGGGATGATTACTCTATTATTCCCATAACAGAGAAGACTCCCCAAATAGAAGAGGGTGAAGAAGATGATGAGTCAGAAGGGTTGACCGCGTTATTTCTGGGTAGTCCGACTGACATTTTATTATTGCGGAGTTTTAAAACTCATGTTGCAGCAGATATTTGGAATGTTGATGTAAATTTTAATTTTAAGAATTTTTTTTGTTAGATATATGTTGAAACCCTATTGATATTATCATGCTAAAAACATTTTTTTTCAGGAAAGGGATCCACTCAAATACATTGCACATGCAACAAAACTGAGTGATTGGGCATGGGAAGAAACACACCAAATTGTCGGTTTGCTAACTATATTAAGCAATTTGGATTTCATGGCTTGACAAGCATTTCCTTCCGCAGAGTAAATCGGATTATGTATCTGCATTTGTGGAATGGTGGGAACCTGAAACGAATACTTTTCACATGTCGTTTAGTGAAATGACAATCACACTGGATGATGTTTCCACACTTGTGGGCATACCAGTGATAGATCGTTCTATAAACACACCCCAGAGAATGATCAATGCAAGATGAATGCTTGTTAGTTTACTTTGTGTGTCGCCGCGAGATGTACAAGATGAGTTGGGGTTGGTTCTCAGAACCTCAGTGAGATTGGAATAGCTACATTCTAAGTTCTCCAACGTCATCAATGCAAACTCAAGGAGACATATTCAGTGCACTGCTAGAGCCTACCTGGTGTAATTGGTGGGTGGCACAGTTGAATTCGGCCAAATATTGTCGAAATGTAACTCACTATTGGTCGAGATCGACTAAACAAACAAAGTTATGTTCGACCATATGTGGTCGAACAAAAATTAAATGTTTGTTGGTTGTAGCCGAACAATTGAATTCTGTTCAGTAATTTGCGGCCAAACATTTTTATTATGTTCAGTTGTGATCAACGAAACATAAGTTAAAGTGTTCGCCAAATTCCTATTGAACAAAAATTGAACTGACCCCGATAAAACACTAAAAACTGCAATTTTGACAGTAAAACTCTTACATTTTCACTATTATGATGATCTAGAGCGATTACTTTCTTATCCATAGCTGTCAATAAAGGATGTGTGATTTTTTTGGTTTGGGTGATTCACAATTTCTAGGATTTTTGAAATGGTGTGCAACACTCCGTTCTCAGAATATGTATTTAGATATGTATTCTAATTTTTTGATCATATTTTTCTATTTATCTCACGTATTTATTTTTTATGATTATTTATATTATCGTTTGATATTGGATCCAGATTCCTGGATTCAGAGTCAACCCGAGTCGAAACTGAGGACCCGATCATAGTATGCTGCTCGATTTGATCTTTCTACTAGTCAAATTTGACTAATTTTAATTTAAAATAGTATTTTATAATATTTTAGATTTTTCATATTTTTTTGAAATTTTTCTGAATTAAATTGCAAAATCTTCAAAATCGGTATCCATCGATGCCGCCGATTGATTCTTAGATTTTTTTTTTTTAATTTACAGATAGAGTTGAATTTCTGAAAATTGTTTTCACATTATTTCTTAAAATCGTATTTTCTATCTAAACAAATTTTTGGGGATTTTTTTGAGTTTATCAAAATTCGAACAAATTTGGTGTCGACTAGTATCACTGGGTAATTTCAGGATTTTTAATTTGAAAATGAGATTGAATTTCTTGAATCTAATTTCACCATATACCTTAAAATAATATTTATTATTTTTGTGAAACATTGGAGATCTTTCCGAGTTACTTTATTTTTCTGATATTTCTGGTGTTTTCGGTATTTTTTCAGATTTGGGGTTTTCACCCAAATACTTTCCTTGCTTTTTCTTTCTTTTCCTATTTTCCTCCACTCATTTTTTTCTCTTTTTTTCTTTTTCTTTCTTTTTTTCTCAATTTTTCTCCTCCACACATTCCTTCCCTAAAATATCTTATTTCACTCATTCTCTCCCCTCCCCAACGCAGGGCTCGCTCCACCCAGACGTAGGTTCATGAGATGCGAGGCTCGTTCAGGTCAGACACGGGTCTGATTTCAGGCCAGACACGTGTCTGGTTTCAGGCCAAACGCGGGTCTCGTTTCTAAATTCCCCTAACTCATATTTATATCTCTCATTCTCACTTTTATTTCTTTCTCCCTCTTACTTACACTTCCCCTTCTTCCTCCAACCAACCGGCCACCACCACCTCAACGCTAGCAAAATATCTAACCTTCGGCGGGATCCCTATCTCCGGCCAATCCTCGGTCTTCTCCATCTCCCAATCACCTCCCTCCATCTCTCCTTCAACACTTCAACTTCACCATCACCTTTACACCACCATCACCCCCATCTTCCTCATCACCTTCACCACCACATCCACCGCCACCTCTGACAGCCCCTCTATTCTTGTGAACTCTTCCAGTTTAGCAACTTTGCAGCCTCCGAAACCACCATTCCAATCACCCTCATTTTTACCTCCTACAACTACACTTATACCACCCACACCCCTCTCCTCCTACTCCTCCTCCACTAGCCTCGGCAGCTCCCTGGCGTCCCCCTCTGCGCCTTTTCTAATCGCCAGCCAGGGCCAACCGACACCCCCTTCTCTTTTCTGCTTCCTTTCTCTCTCTCTCTCTATTACTCTCTCTTAGTCTCTCTCACTCTCTCTATGTCTATCTCTCACCCCCTCTCGTGTCTCTCTGTTTATCTCTCTCCCTCTCCCGTACTCTCTCACTTTCCCTCCTCTCTTTGCCTTTCTCTCTCACTCTCGCGGTCTCTCACTCACTCTCTTTCTCTCTCTCTCTCTCTCTCTCTCTCTCTCTCTCTCTCTCTCTCTGTGTGTGTGTGTGTGTGTGTCTCATCTCTTTGTCTTATGATTGTTTGCCCAGAGGCCTTCCACTCTAGTTTTGATGATGATTAACTCATATAGTTATGTTTACTAATAATCTTGTGATGTTTAGTTTTAGATCATTAACCAAGATATTAGTTGGTGATTAGCTTCAACAAAGGAGTTTTGAAACCTTTCACATGGTGATTCAAGAGCCCGAACATCAAGATCATACATAGCACTCGTTGGAGTCTAGCTCGGTGGATCACGGAGTTTTGGATCGAGTTAACTTGAAGATGGAGATCGTCAAGAAGACTTAGGTATCCTAATTTAGTTTGTGTTTTAAATCCATGTGTAAAGATTAGATAGTGTGATATGCTCAAGTTCACAACACACACACGTTTTATGTTTTGGATTCGGTATTTCGGTTTTTGGTTTAACCGATATTGGTTTTCATGAATAGTTAGATCAAAACAAGTTTACTTTGTTTAAGTGTATATTAAATATATTCTATATACATGTAAGCTTAATTTCCTAGACAAACTTATGTTGAGATGCCTATTCATGAGGTATGGTGTTTTGTATTTTAACAAAACATATTTTTGAAAATAAAAGACAAAAACATGATACTTATCCAACACAAATAGTTTTTGTTTTGGATATGTTTTGGAAAAAGTTTATTTGAAAAATCAAAGTTTTGAAAAATACAGTTTTTGGTTTTCGGTAATTTTTTTCATAACACAAAAATAGTTCAAAATGTTTGATATTTGTGTTAAAATTTTTATCACATATTTTTATATCAATGTAAAATGATAAAATTATTTTTGTGAATTTTTAAGTAATTTATGAGAATTTTTAAGAATATTTTTAACTCAGTTTTCTGACCCAGAACCATGCTGCCAGGTTCTGGCGATTGACCGGCCGGTCGACCGGGACCCAGAGTCGGTCAACCGGGTCGGTCGACCGACGTGCACAGACCTGTGCACGTTGGCCAGGTTCCTGGAAAGCTCTCTAGTTTTGGGCGGTCGACCGGGCGGTCGACCGGCTTCTTCCAACGGTCAAAAATATGACCGTTGGCGGTCAACCGGGCGATCGACTGCCAGCCGCGCTGGCTGAAAAAATCAGCCAACGGCTAGTTTTTTTGGAGAGGGCTATTTAAGCCCCACTTGTTTGAGTTTTTTGTTAAGATTTTTTACAAGAAAAATTCCTACTTTTTGAAGTGTTTTTACAAGATTTAAAAGTGTTTTAGAGCTTCAAAAGATCTATCTTATTTGTTTTAGGGTTTTGAAAAAATCAAAGAAAATAGAAATTTGAGAGATTTGTATTGTTCTTCATTTCCATCATTTTCAAAGAATTTTCCCAAGTATTTTTCTTTGAGTTTTTATTTTCCAAACTCTAGTTTTTTCATACTTGAGCTATCTTCTATCCTAATCTATAGGATCATTTATTTGTGAAAAAAGAGATTGTTTGTGGTTGAAAGATACCACCAAGTTGTAAACCCTTTCTTTGTGGATATCCCTCTTTGGTAGAGGTGGATTTGGATTGTGGGGTGCTCCCTCTTTGGTAGAGGTTGAGGTTGTGATTTACTCCCTCTTGTGTGAGGTGGAGTTGGATTGGTGTTTGCCGCGGTGGAGGTTGTATTTGTTGGATTGGTGGAGTTCGGTACTCCGGTCTTCAGTAGACCATTTGTATTGCCTCGGTGGAGGTTGTATTGGTTGAGAGAGGAGTTCGGTACTCCTAGTGGATTGGAAATCCTTCTCGGTGAAGGCGGGGACGTAGAGCTCGGTGCTCGAACCTCGAAACACATCTTGTTGTTTGCGTTTGATCGATTAACTCTCAACCCTCTCTCTCTTTATTTGTGCATAGCATCATTCATAGTGTCATATCTTATATGCTTGTGTTGTGCCTTGCATTGATTCATATTGCTTATTCCTATATGCTTTGTTGTGTTTGCTTGTGTGCCTCACTTGTGCTTAACCACGAGAGTTTCATATAGCGCCTCAACTCTTATTTAGAGGAATCAAGAGGAGTTAGTCCAGAGCCCTTCACGGGGAATTCGGCTACACTCGTTGGTTGCACTAAGTGTAGTTGCAAATTAGTTTTAATTTTCGCATTTAGTTTTTAGATTAGCACTATCACCTATTCACCCCCCTCTAGATGATTTCAATGATCTCACGATCTCACTTTATCTCTCTGTCTATCTCTCTCTTTCCTGCGCTCTCTTACTCTCGCTCTCTCTATCTCTCTCTTGATTTCCCTCTCCTCTCTCTATATATTATATATTTAATGTATTGAATGCGCACGCTCATTGATATTGGAGCTTTCGTACATTCAGGATTTTATGGTGTTTTCTATAATATTAGGTGAGTGTTCTTGCTTTTCTAGATACCCCGCTTCGACGGGTGCTTTATTGTATTTCTAAAATTTTGTATTGTATTTCCGAACGTGTAATTTGTATCGGTGTTATGTTTGTATTCATGTGCGGACATGTATTTTGTACCGAGGTGATATATCGGTATCAGTGCGACGAATGTTTATAATAGCATAGTTTAATTACTGTACTTGTATATGTCGTGTTATCTGCTATATTATCATGCGTGGCCGACCCTTCATGGTCGTTAGCCTCTGAACTCAGCTGCTTCACGGTTTATCTAGATCTGCTCCAGCCTAGATGGTGAGTTTAGCGCTCAGCACTTATTCGCTAGATTCACTTGTGCAGGAGTTGTGATTGGGTACAATTGATATAGTGGTTGGACACTCATCTCGGGACAGGCGCACGACTTCGCCATGTGCTTTAGCAAACAACGTTATTCGCTAATTTTGCCCCAGTACTGCTTAGCTTTGCATGACCCCACGCTTAGCTATTTGCTACATGTTACATTCTGTTACTGCATTTGTATGCATATGTGGTACTAACATCCTCTGCAGGTACTTGTTCAGCCCTCAGGCATAACTGCTCCATGGTTTTATACTATAACATTCGCGTTTAATCTCTATGAGGTTTTTAAATTCCTTTAGACTTTGTATATGTTACGCCTGGTAAGAGGACCCAGCGTCAGTACTTTACTGCTAACTCCGTTTGAGCATAGTTATCCCTTGTGAGCACGGTTGTGCCATGAGCGATAGTATGGCGTTAATACGCATGCTTCGACACGTGCGTTTAGCTGTGCTGCGAGCGGTAACCACGCCGAGCGTGATAGTATTAATGTTGTAAAGCTTCGCTCCAGCTTGTTTAGCTTCGCTTGCATGCTCGCTTACTTGCATACTCGCTTACCTGCTTGATAATTTAACTATTATTCTCTTATTGATGGTTATGAAAAGTTTGAAACTGGTACTTATACTGTTTTCTAAAAATGTATTGTTTTCGGCATTCGCACTGATTCCCTGTATCTGTACCGTTTTTCTGTATTCATACCGATCTTCTATATTGGTACTGCTTTTCTGTATTCATACCGATCTCTTGTATCAGTATTGTTTTCATGTATTATGATATACGATAGTGATGTCTTTTGTGCTTATTACTTGACATGTTATTACTTGACACCTGACATCTTACATAATACACTTGACCTATAATTATCACTTACAGAAATGATGACCTGATACGTAACATATATATTCCAGTACACATGTACTCCTGATACTCTTGACATGCTCCTGCTCATTCTCGTACACTGATAATTATCTAATAAACTATAAAAAGGACAACTTACATTGGGAGGGGAGGAACTGGTAGATAATGGTGTGATGTTATGTTTATAGTGGTCGCAAGACTGACGAATCGTTTCGACAATACATGTCTGAGTGTAATGTAATAAAATTCCCGAGGAGAAAGAGTAGCAGTGGGCCGTTGTCCTGGGCTGAGGCGGGACCCACTATAAATATGGTCTATCAATCTTCATTAGTTTCTAATAACCACTCGCCTCACTCATATATGAATGTATGTGTGTTGAGATGACATTAGGACATATACCTAGATATATGGGTCAGACAAGTAATAATAATATAATGCTAATTAAAAATTCGTTGTGTTGTTTTGCAAATCGGGTTGTATACACTCAGATTACGGTGACATGAGATAAAGGTATATAGATGAGGGTTTCCTTATTTAGATTATTCCTTCGAGGTACTAATCTCATGAAGCCATAAATCGGGCTTATACGACTGGTTTTGCTTGTATTCAGTATCATCGGTCTTATCGAGTTTCTATCAATTTTTATGATATTTTCTTAATTTAGTAGACAACTCGAGTTATATGAACTCAGGATACAGTGACGTGAAGTATACGATATATGTGTGTGTGTGTGTGTGTGTGTGTATGTGTGTGTATATATATATATGTATATATATATAAGAGTTTTCTTATTTGGATTATTTCTTCAATGTAATAATCTCACGGATTAGTAATTTGGGCTTATATAACTGGTTTTATCACATTTACTTCTCTTACTGCCTCATTGCCTGCTCCCCTGTGTCTATGCTTACAACACGATTTTAATACATGGTTTTCGAATTTATCGATACACGTGTGCTTGTCCCTGTATGCCACTTGGCACTCTACTCATCACTCGTTGGGTTGCTTCTGATAGCTCTGGATCTGCATATCCAAATCTCAGAGCTTGAACCATGGTCGACTTCCTGTTGAGCAGAGTTGCGTAGCGGTAGCGTCGTGGATCAGTGGTGGACCAGTCCGGGCCCTATCCTTCTAGACCCCTTGCTCGCCTCTCGAGTTTCCCTTCTATAACCCGTGAGCGCTTTTTGTACTGTTTATAATTGTATATCTCTTTGTATTCTAAAATTTGCACCTATCGATGATGTAATATTCTTGTAATATTGTACAACATCTAGTAATAACTTTATAATTGTACTCAAACATTGGAATGTATAATGTACCACATACTTTCATACTCTGATTCTTTCCTGTACTGATACTTAGCATATATATGTAAGGGTGTTTCTGACTTACGTATATACGTCACAGTAACGTCTCCGTACCCGTGGGATCGGGGTGTCACATGGTGGAAGAATGAAATGGGTTGGAAGGAAGGAGGAAAAGGTGGGGGTGGGGTTACCTTCATCACAAGGGGGCCTTTATCATCGTTTTTTTTTTTTTTATAATTATGATCTCTTTAAAGGGTAAATAGGTCTTTTGATATAAGGGTATAGAGATAAATCAATTTAAGTTAAATTTTTGGGGTGCCTTCCTCATTTTTTGGGGTGACAATATCCGTTCCTGAGAAAAAGTGTCTAGTCACAAAAGCGCCTAACACATCCACTATGATATTAAATTTTGTTGGCTATTTTACCCTTATCAAGAAAAGACCAAAATAGACATGGCATTTGGGGGTATATAGCAATTTTAGGGCTCTCCTCTATTGCCATTGTTACGGCCAGCTTCCCCTCCTACTCCGCCGTCCTCGTCGTGCCTCTCCTCCTCCTCCCCTCCTCCTCCTCCTTGTCGACCCCATGAACACCCATTGCACTCCTTTCGTCTCCATCTCTCCCCACACATTTGTTGAGAGCCTCATCGTCGACTTTCGATCCAAGACATCATCTTCTTCTTGCTTTCAGTCACTCTCCTACTGGACAGCGGACGTTACTGAGAACGATCGAGCCGATAGGGGCGTTGATTTAACGGATGAGAAGAGAGAAGAATTTTTTTGGTGTGAATAGCCGCACTCTCTCTAATAAACTCTCCCTAGGCAGAGTTCAGATAAAGAACCCAAGTTTGTTTCTAATCTCATTAGCTAAAAGATTGGGTTTTTTCCTTTTCTTTTTGCATTAGATCTCTATGAAAATTGAAGGGTATCAATGGCCTCAATAAAGAAGGTTTTTTTTAATCCTTTATCTTTTGTTTGTTTTCTTAATCATGTAAATAGTTAAGGAGTTACTGAATCTTTATCTTTAACTATTTTCTTTTAATTTTTGAAGGTTATTGTGAGTTGGGTTTCTCTAATTATATGTCGAGGAGGAGGGGGACGACGAGGACGGTGGAGGAGGAGGGGAAGCCAGGGGCGGGGGGGGGGGGGGGGGGGATTGCGAACGTTAGAAGGGCAACTTCGAGGGGGAAATTTTGATTTAAGAGTGTAAAGATAGTTTAGATAATTTTGAGAATTTTTAAAGATTGTGTTTAGCAATTTTATGGGTATGTTAAGTAGTGAGGTGTGCTCATAAATTTTGTAGGTGTGAATAGCTGCAATCTGAGAGAAGTTGGAGATAGGGTTGAACATCGGTCGGTCCGGTTTTATTTTTGCTAGTTTTATTTTTGCTAATTTTTACAAAATCGAACCAAACCGATTAGACTTAGGAACCGAACCGAACTGAACCGAGCCGAGACGGTTCTGTTCGATTTTTCAGTTAGGCCAATATATTTACACTATTTTTTGCATTTTTTAATTATCATTATATTATCATCCTCTAATATCCTAATCTTAGATATCCAATATCCAAACTAGAAACAAGAAAAAAAAATCCTAACCTCAATGTGAATCGAAATTTTCATATTTTAAAACTTTTACTCTATATTTGAGCTCTTATGATCAAAACTCACATAATTAATATTAACTTCTTATGACAAGAATGTAAAAGAAAGAACTATACTGATATAAATGTTATTCTCAATTGCGATGGTGTACTTAACATAACTTCACATGTTCAACATAAAGGAGATGATATTGTTAGAGTAATGAGATAAATTTCCACCAGTTTTTTTTTTATGAACCACATGATTCAGTAAACTGAATTTTGGCGGGGTGATATATAGGAGTGAGAGATTCGGTTGGGTTCGGTTTTCGAACCCAAAACTGAAACCCGACCAAACTAGAGCGGTTTAAATCAGTTCTGATTCAGGTTATGGTCAGTTATTTAGGTTATAACCGAACTCTGCTCACCCCTAGTTGGAGAACGGATTTTGATTTGTTCCTTTTTTTTTTAGTAATTTGTTCAGGGGCGACAAAAGTACTTGTAAATGGCCAAACAGAGAAAGAGATGGAACTTTATTTTTAATCAGATTCTAGACTACACTAAATTTAAAAAGAATTAATAATAGTTCAGCCCCATTCAATTAAAATTTGATTTAGTATAAACTTAAGAGGTTACCAATTGTCAACATACGAACGTAGTTATTCATCCACTCATTCATGCAGTGCCCTAAAATCTGAGAGAATTCTCTCCTCTCTTTGTCTACATTTTTTTATTTCTATATGTATTACATATTTTTTAAGAATATTTAGCAAACTTATGTACGATTGTCTAGTTCTCATGTCCTTGAAATATGAAAACACATGAAATGAGGCAGGCCCTAATACTATGAACTTTAGGAAAAAAATAGTCAAGGGAATTTAAAAAATATTGCCTTGAAACTAAAATAAAAAAAATCCCTATAAGTTTGTGAATTTCATAACTGTACATGTTCAATGCACGTGCTAAAATATAGTTATAAAATACACAGTGATGCAAAGTCTATCATAAATGCCGTAAAAATGTTTATACGTGTTTTTCTCCTTTTCTACTCTCCTCTTTGACAATTAGAATTTAGAGCCTACAAACCTCAAATCTAACTAGCATTACTAGCAGAAGACTATCCAATTGGTATGGTCCCACTTGTGAAAAAAGTTGCCATACAAGTTGCACACAACTGTCCAACCAAACAAGCTGTCAATCCCCCCCCCCAACCACCCCCCCCCCCCCCCACCCACCCCCCCCCCCCCCCCGCCCCCCAAAAAAAAAAAAAAAAAAAAAAGGGAAAAAAAAAAATTAAAAACACCAACACAACCAAAAAAAAGGAACCATGAACTTGATAGTTTGTTATCGTGACCATGACCCATTCGACTTTGCGCCCAAATCTGACACAGTCCAACTCAGCCCGAGGCCAGCTTGTCGTTTTTGGACCCCCTGAGGGCTGCCCATTCCAAGTCCTCAGCCCAAGGACTCGAATTAGACCCATATATATATATTTTAAAAAATAAATAAATAAAAGAAATTTTCGATGTAGCCACCTACTTTGCTTCATAATTAGAAAAAAAAAACTCTACTTCATAGTTTTATTCACTATAGTCTCATCTATATCAGTATAAAATGATTCCTCCCAATCACCATTTCTTTATATATTTTCATTTTCTCTTTTACTCTTTCACATCGCCCTCAACGTTGCTCTCCTCTCAACCCTGACCCTGACTCAAGAGTAATTCGCAAGTCGACCTGTGCGGTCAGCTTGTTGTGGGGGCTGAAAGGGGGCGGAGCCCCCTCTGGGGGGTCTCAGGAGGCGGAGCCTCTAGACCAAATTTTTTTGGGGTCGACCTTTTGCAGACCTTGTTTGTTTGTGCTCGCGATGAGTTTTGTTTGTGTTTGTGATCGATGTGATATTTAGATTTAAAAAAAAATTGGGGGTTATTCGATGCCGTGAACGGGGGTCTGCTGATGATGGCGATGCTTATATGAGGATTGCGACACAAGATCGCAGCTCCATATGAAGACTGCGACTATGATCGCAGACCTTTTATTAATTGAAAATTAGGACATTTTGTAAGGATTGCGATCATTGTCGCAGTCCCATTATAGGCTGAAAATTTTGATTTTGTGAGAACTTCGATCAGTCCCAATATAGGCTGAAAAATTATATTTTTGTGAGGAATGCGATCAGTCTCAATATAGGCTGAAAAGTTATACTTTTGTAAGGACTGCGATTATGATTGCAGTCCTATTAAAGAGTTGATTGAGCTCGACTTGTGGACAGAAAAATAGAAGTTTAAGAATAGTGCTAGGTCCTCAATGCTACCGTGTATCCTAGGGCTAATGGTCATGATCCACAATGAGAGACTGCAATGGAAGCGTTCGTTAAGTTTCTTCTTATAATTTATAAAAACAAGTTAATCATTCTTTTCTCAGTTTTGAAAGAAAATAAAAAAATAGTAAAAGCTAAGTTAAAGGACAATTCAAGGGAAAGAAAAAGGTGGTTTTTTTGATGAGAAAAAAAAGAGAAGATGAAGTTAACGAAGAAGAAATGAAAAAATGAAAATAATTAAAGAAAGAGTATTTACCTTTGTGTAGATTAACATACCCCGGATTTGTGTGAAGTTTAACTTGAAATAAAGCGAAGCAGTAGAAAAGAAGAACATGAAAGTATTGCTTGACTAAATTGAGCACAATGAAGAAAAGATTGAAAATTATATTGGCTGTCACTTCAATACAACTCTCTCTTGAAGAAGGATTATATCCAGTGTCACTCTAAACAAAACTCTTCCTTTCCTTCTCTCATGTAATTCTCTCTAACCTAAGCTGTAAATAAACTAAAAATTACATAATAAAAATAAAGAAAAACTAAAACTAAACTAAAGTAGAAACTAATTTAGAATCATTCTCTGCAGAGTGGTGCCAGTCCTTCTTCGAATTTGCAGGTATTTATAGGCATAAATGGAAGGGAAAAGAAGTGATCAGATAGGGGAGCAAATACTCTCCAGATACGATGAAAACCGCTGATCCGCGGCTCTGATCTGGCTAGATGGCCAGATCCAGGGGCGGGAGGCTTCAGACTTTCCGATCTTCCTTTATCTTCTGATGGTTTTCCAGTTTGGGTTTCAGTTTCAGTCTAATCATTGGTGATTCTCCATTTAACCGAATAGATCTCTCGAAATCTGATTTAATTGAACTGGATATGGAATTATTCTCAGTTAACCAAATAGATCCAATTAAATCCAAATTTAACTGGGTTTTATTTGGTTTTATTTTTTTCTCTCTATGATTATCTTCTGCAAAATAGACATTTAAGATAAGAAAATTAGCAGATTTATTACATAATAAATGTAGGAGTATAATGAAAAGAATGCAAAATATGTGTACGATCACACCCCACACCTATCTTTTGCTCGTCCTCGAGAAAAAAAAAAAAAAAAAATATAACCTAATCTAACTCACTTTCGTAGGAATCATGATTGCACTTAGCATGTGCAACAAGCCGTTAAACCTCTAGGTTACCCCTAAAGAATGAGTTTTGTCTCGTGAGGATTTTCAGTGAATTACACTGACAAAATTCATAAAGAAGTGAAACAAAGTGTCTGTATTTTTGAAAAAGCATTTTTAAAAAGAGAGAAAATATTTGAAGTATTATTGTAAAAGTTCAAGTAATCTATAAGTTATAGGAAAACTGAATTTTTCATTGTCTCTATTCAAAAACTCATCATCAATCAAGGGAAGGAGTCAAACTATGTTTCTTATCTTGTCTATTATTTTACCCTGTCATATGCACCTTTGTGTGAAATTTTGACTCGGGATTCTTTAACTCTAACTCTTATGCCTTATTTTTCATATTTTGGTGGTATTATCACTTAGTTTTATTAGACTTTCTAATCTGCCCGTATAATGAGCCTTTAGTCGGTGATTCTCAAACTGAACGGTCTTAGGGTACCGGGTGAGAAAATACCCTAAGGACTTAAGGATTCAAACAAATAAGACCACAAAACTAAGGATTTTATTTATTATATAGACCACTTTTAGGCGTGAATACTTATGCTTTATGAGGCACCAATACCCAGCTTAATCAGAGAATTTTTGATATATATTTTATTCTTTCCTTTTTCTCTTTTTTTTCTTTTTTTATAAGCATAAGAATCTTTATTTTTGAACTCTAAGTTGTAAGTGTATAAAATATTTATATTTCATTAGGTAAAAATCAAGACTAAATTACTTTTCTAATTTTTCCTCCTAACCCTAAAATTCAAACAAATAATCTTATTTTGATCAAGTATAAGAAATCCTAATTATGATTCTCCTATTCCTCAAATTAACTTAATTTCTTACAAAAATAATTCAAAATATTATCTCTCTTTTCAAAAAGTTTTTAAAGAAAAAGATTTTTTCTTTTTTATATATAAATAAAGAGAAAAACCTATGTTAGAACCCTCCCCTATACCTATCTCATGCATTGTACTCAATGTATGAATGAATGCATATATGCATAAAAAGAAGAAAAAGAAGGAAAAATATTACCTCAAGGTAGTGGTTCCGGTGGTGGTCGGATTGGGCCAAACATTGCTACCCAATCTAAATAATATGGATTATCAAGGAACCCACCTCTGATGAATCTTTTTTATTTACATTTTGATAAACCTCAAATGGAATAGGATCATGGAAGAACATGAAAATTATCCCCTTTATATGATTATCTTGGAAAATCATCTCAGAATCATAATGGTCTACACCTAAGTCCAACAATGAAATGTGATTTGGTGGAGTAGTTGATTTGGGCTCAAGAGTGATAGGTTCAGGAACCGATACTGACTCGGAAATATGGCTTAAATCAAGTTTAAGTTCGAGAGTTGGTTTTAATTCAAAAGTTGAGTTCAAATCAAAGAATTGAAATTCAGATGGAATGTGACTTTCCAAAATAGGTGGTTCAGTTTCAAGATCTATAGATATGAGAATCAATGTTGAATTGAGAATTGGGTTTAAATCGGGTAAAGATACCATAATCAACATTGATTCGAAATTTGTAACTGAATCACAAAATTAGGGATCGGTGTCACTTTCACAATCAAGTTCAATTTCATTGAAATGAAAACTTTCCAATTCATCAATGATTTGGTATTGGTCAAGTTTAAGATGGTGTGATGAAATTAATCTTGGTTAAATTTTCAAGATACAATAATTCTTAGTCCCTATCAATATGGTTAGGGAAATAGAGAATGGTCAAAGATTGGGTGGGGAGAGTATTCTCTTTCTTATCATTTTTGTTGACCAAATGACTTACTTGTGCTTCTAACATATTGATGGATTGGCTCAAAGAATTTTGACTTTGAATCAAATATTCTATACTCTTTTCTAAGTCAATAGGTTCTTCTTATTGTGATAGGACTTAAAAAATTGGGTAAGGATCTTGGACTTGGGAATTTTTTGTGAGTATTGAGTCCATCGAGATTTGGAATTGTCGTGTTGGCTCAAGAAAAACTTCAAAACTCTATTCTAAAGAAGATTTTTCTTCTATAGGTTGATCTTGATATTGAGTATATGAAGATGAATGTTAGTCGGGTTATTCATAGTATGACTCAGGAGAGTTATATCCCCACTAACTCGGTGAAGAGTGGTAATGATCATCCCAATCTTGTTCATAAAACTAGGTTTGGGGCATATACTGATTCGGATAAAACTAATCCGACATACTTGGTTGGTTAAAGTTATGAAATGCCGGGTTGATAATATTCGAGTTAAAAGAGGTCAGTGTGAAGTATGGATCACTATATGCATTGGAATAATTGTAATTGTAATTCATATCACAAAAATGTCAAAAAAAAACAAAAAATAAATAAACAAAAAAAAAAGAAAAATCTAGCCTAAGTTATGATAGAGCTTAGACCTAAACGACTCCTAACTGGTTAACTATCCACAAGAGGTATCTTGCAGAATCTGATCACAAATTAATCGGCCAGGTAGGGGCAAGACCAGTAGGAGGTATTCGTGCCTATACAATGGGCCTAATTATGCCAAACCATTGTTCATCGAGGTTTTGCCTCTCAATCCCCAACCTTTGACACCGATTGACTTGAGTCAACTCTAACAATTTTTTCCTTAGGTCAATCTCCTAATGAGCCCGAGATGTCCCTAGGGTTAACGTCTACTCAATTTTAAGTTAGGCTGGGTTAGTGAGCGAGGAGATGATTTTTGGGCTAAGAAAGGGTAACGACTTTCCCACCTTATCTTATTTATAGGACAAGCCCTTATTCATTTTGTGCGCGTGTGCATGTATATAGCTAAATAACACTCAAGCAATAAATCATATAAGTGTGTTTCTTAAGCTATATACAATGCAAACATACCTTACTCTAGCACTCTTTAACGGTAATAAAAATGTAACAAAATAGACAAGTGCCCTAGAATGCAATGTCTAAACATTTTTAAGCATTTACAGACAATCAAGTTACTATTGAGGTTAGAACAGTGTACAAACCAAGTTAAATAAGAAAAATAAATACTGCAAAAGACTGAGAATTGTAATTCAAGTAACCTACACTTAAATAGATTAGTAGTTCTTCCTACTATGTCACGCGTTTTTTCAGCAATAGTGAGGACTCCTAAGCTATGCTTTCTAGTGCAGAGGCTTAGGTATGCTATATGTTCACTGCAGCTGTTTCATTCTAGAAATTAGTACCTGCACACCAAAACACAGAAAAAAGTTAACTAATAAAGTAAATAAGAAAGAGTTACTTACTGTCCCTCCCTAGCAACGATGCCAACATTTGATCGAGCTTGACCTGTGCACAGAAACATAGGAGTTTAGGACTAGCGCTAGACTTCAATGCTACCGTGTAGCCTAGGGCTAACGGGTCATGATCCACAAGGAGGGACTATGAAGAAAGCATTTGTGTAAGTTTCTTCTTTTAATTTAAAAGCAAGTTAATCTTTCTTTTCTCAGTTTTGAAAGAAAAATAAAAAAATAGTAAAAGCTAAGATAAGTTAAAGAAAAATCCAAGAGAAAGAAGAAGATGATTTTGTTGATAAGAAGAAAGAGAAGACGAAGTTAACAAAGAAGTAATGAAAAGATGAAAAGAATTAAAGAAATAGTATTTACCTTCGTATAGATTAACATATCTTGAGTTAGTGTGAAGTTTACTTGAAATAAAGCAAAACAATAGAAAAGAAGAACATGAAAACATTGTTTGATTAGATTGAGCACAATAAAGATTGAAAAATATTTTGGCTGTCACTTTAATACAACTCTCTCTTAAAGAAGAATTACATCCAATGTTACTCTAAACACAACTCTTCCTCTCTTTTTCTTATGTAATTCTCTCTAACTTAAGCTATAAATAAACTAAAAATTACATTAATAAAAAGAAAGAAAAAGTGAAACTAAACTAAAGCAGAAACTAGCTTAGAATCTCTCTGCAGAGTGGTGCAAGTTCTCCATCAAATTTGCACATATTTATACGCATAAATGGAAGAGGAGAGGATCGATCAGATAGCGGAGCAAATGTCCCCCAGATATGATGAGATTGCCACAGATCCGGGGCAAAAGTCGCAGATTCGCGGCCTTGGTCTGGCTAGATGGCCAGATCTAGGGGCACGAGGCTTCAAACTTTGCGATCTTCCTTTGTCTTCTGATGGCTTTCCAGTTTGGGTTCCGGTTTCAATCTGATCTTCATTGATTCTCCATTTAATCGAATAGATCACAAAATCTGATTTAACCGAACTGGATAGATTCTCGGTTAACCAAATAGATCCAATCAAGTCAGAATTTAACTGGGTTTTATTTGGTTATATCTTCTTCTCTCCATGATTATCTTCAGCAAAATAGACATTCAAGAAAAAAATTAGCAGATTTATTACACAATAAATGTAGGAGCATAATGAAAAGAATACAAAATATGTGTACGATCAAGAGTAACAAATAGGACATTTTTGCGAGGACTGCGATCATGGTCGCACTCCAAACAAAAAGAACTGTGATCATGCTCAAAATTGTATAAAGACTCAGAAACATGTATTAATAAGACGATTGCGATCATGATCGCAATTCTCAGAAATATGGTAATTTTGTGACGACTGCGATTATAATTGCAGTCCTCAGAAATAAGACATTTTTGTGAGAACACACTCCTCATAAATAAGATTTTTTTGTAAGGACTGTGACCATTGTCGCAATCATTTATATATGAGCACTCCGCACTTTTGAAGCGGTCCGCTTTTTTTCGAAGCGATTACTGCAAGACATTTGCATCTTTCGCTACTGAGGAACGCTTTGCGCTCGACACATGGGCATACGTGATTGGTTTAAATAAGGAGGTTGCTGAAGTGAATAAAATTATGAAGCTGAGTTATTTTTCCTAATTACGTTTGACGTAAGGGACTGTAGCGAAATCCCCTATGAAGAATATCATATCCTACCAAAATAAAACTATGATTCATGTGCATTCGCTGCACGTGTAAAGGTATATATGAACATTACTGAAAACCACAATTAATTATTTTTCAATCCAACCCTAAATCCAAATCCCTGAACCCTAGAAGCCGCTAAAACCCTAGACAATGTCGTCGCCGGTGAAAGCCGATCTCTCTGCTGTCTCCGCTAGTCTCGATCTACGCTCCGCTCCTCTCACGCTGACGATCACCACTGCGATTAGTAAAATCAAATCTCCCCCAGAACTCCTCACAAATTTGATTTATATGCACATTTTCGTAAAGTTCTCGTATTTGCTTGAAACTCATAGAGACTGTAGAAACTAATGATTGCGATAGATAGTGAAATTATATTTGATTACCTCAAAGTATTTAGCTTCCCAATATTTTTTTGGCAATTTGTAATAATATCACATAATAGTTGATTGAGTTTAAAGCTGCACATAAAGAATACAAAATTTCAGAAATACAGAATAGAAGTGTAAGTACTCAATATTACCGTTATAACAAGTGACTATGCGGGTCGTGATCCACAAGAAGAGACTAGTGATGGAAGCATTCTGTAATTTCTCTTTTAATTACTTAAAATGAGAAAAGTTCTTCTTTAGTTCCGGGAAAAAAATAAAAATAAGTTTTGTTAAATTTTGAAAGTGGTAGGTTAGAGTAGATGGAGAAAATAGAAAAGTGAAAAAATGAATAGAGTTGAGAGTTGCTGATGATCTAAACTAAGGATTAAAAGAAAGGAAAAGAAAACTAAAGGACTTACCTACCTCTTCCGGTTGATGACTTACCTGGAATCCTTGTCAACGATGTAACTTTGCTTGAAAGCGAGCGAAGTATGAAAGATAAGATCTTCCCCATTCCCGATCTACACTACGAAATGAAGGTGCAAGCTATACTACCATAGAAATGATTATTTATCACCATAGGCCGTCAACGACACTTACAAGGGCGAGACAACTTTAAAACCATTAGAGTTGTTTGGATTCATAAACATAGAAGAGAGAAGAAACAAAAACAAGAGTAGAAAAAAACTTCGATTAAATTAAATAACAATGAAAGAAAGTAAGAATACTTATACCGGTGTCACTCTCAGTACAAGCATTACTCTTTTTCTCCCATGAAGCTATTCTTCGATCTCAGTTATATAAAAAAATAAAAATTACATTTAAAAGAGAAAGAAAAATCTAAGTTAAACCTATACAAGAATCTATTCTATTCTCTACTTGATCGTCCTCCTTTGCCTTCAGGAATTGCAGTATTTATAGGATAAAAGGAGTGCCAAAAGGTGGTGAAGAGATGAGCTCAATCGCTGGCCTAACAACCAATATACTTATCCTTTGTTATCCCTTTGTATACTGATAAATTCATTTTTGGACTTCTG
The DNA here is from genome assembly GCA_038442645.1 of Agave tequilana. Classification (NCBI taxonomy): domain Eukaryota; kingdom Viridiplantae; phylum Streptophyta; class Magnoliopsida; order Asparagales; family Asparagaceae; genus Agave; species Agave tequilana. Next base: position 8,421 of record JAVJIF010019526.1, on the reverse strand, counting down.
GATCTGAGATTATCTTCATTGATTTCTCAAGTAAAGATAATAAATCCAAATAAATTCGATTTAGTTGGAATAGATTTGATAATATTCTTTCTCTGTTATCTCATATTTTCTGATAAAATTTGCCTATAAACTCTTGATTTGGGATTATCTTAGTTGATCTTCAAGTTAACCAATGGATCTTCAAAAATCCAGTTTTAACTGATTTTATTTGGTGTTATCTTCTCTGATTTGCTCCAGTTTTTGGATAGAATTGCTTCTAAACCTCTGAATTTTAGTAAATCTTCATTGATTTGTTTGAACTTTTAAACTCTAGATTTAATTGGATAAAGTTGTCCATTTCTCCTCTTTCTCCATAAATTACCCTACATACATTAAACATTAAAATAATTAAATAACAAAGTTTTATTATAAAATAAATGTGAAAATGTGACATATGTGACACTAAATATGCAATGCACGTATACAATCACACCCCCACACCTCTCTTTTGGTCGTCCTCAAGCAAAACAAAAAAAATAATCTAACACTTTCGTATGAATCACGGTTACACTTAGCATGTACAACAAGCTGTTAAACCTCTAAGTTATTCCTAAAGGACGAGTTTTGTCTCGTGAGGGTTTTCAGTAGATTACACCCACAAAATCCATAAAGAAAAGAAAAAAATGTTAATATATTCAAAAAGCATTTTGAAAAGAAATAAAATATTTGAAGTATATTGTAAGAGTTTAAGTAATCTATAAGTTATAGGAAAACTGATTTTTTCATTCCTGAACTTAGTCTCTATTCAAAAACTTATTATCAATCCAGATAAGGAGTCAAACTGTATTCTTGTCTAGTCTATTACTTTACCCTAAGTCATATGCACCTTCGTGATCGTGAATTTTTGACTAAGAGTTCTTTAACTCTAACTCTTATGCCTTTTTTTTTTTATATTTTGATGGTATTATTTCTTAGTTCATTAGGCTTTCTAGCTTGCCCATGTAATGAGCCTTTAGTTGGTGACACCCAAATCGGATAGTCTTAGGGCACTGGGTGAGAAAACACTCTGAGGACTTAAAGGACTCGAGCAAACAATGTCACAAAATAAAGAATTTTATTTATTATATGAACCACTTTTAGGCGTGAATATTTATACTTTATGAGACACAAATACCCAGCTTAATTAGAGGATTTTTGATATATATGTCTATATTTTCTTTTTTCTTTTTCATTTTTTTAAGGCATAAGAATCTTTGTTTTTGAACCCAAGTGTGGAAATGTATAAAGAATATATATTTTATCAAGATAAAAATCAAGACTAAATTACTTTTACAAATTTTCTTTTTAACCCTAGAAATCAAACAAATAATCTTATTTTAACCAAGTACAAAAAATTCTAATTATGATTCTTCTATTCCTTAAATTAACTTAATTTCTTACAAGAAATAGGTCAAGATATTGTTTCTCTTTTCAAAAAGTTTTTAAAAGTGAAGAAAATGTTAATTTTTTTTAAAATAAAAAGAAAACCTGTTATGTTAGAATCCTCCCCCACACCTATCTCATGCATTGTCCTCAATGTATGAATGAATGCATAAATGCATGAAAAAGAAAAGGAGAAGGAAAATATTCTTAAGGTGGTGGTTCCTATGGTGGTTGGATTGGGCTAAGCATTGCTGCCCAATCAAGATAATATGATAGTTCACGGAACCCACTTTATTGATCTCTTTTCTTTTTACATATTTATAGTCCCTAACATAAATAGGATCATACTAGATCCTATCATGAAAATTATCTCCTTCATATGACCAGTCTTAAAATTCGTCATGGAGTCATCATGGTCTATACTTATGTCCAACAAAAGAATGGACTTGGTGGCATGGTTGACTTGAGTTAAGAGTGATAGGTTCGTGAACCATTACTAACTCGGAAAAATTAAGTGTAAGTTCAAGAGTTAATATTGGTTCAATAGTTGAGTCCAAATCAAAGAAATAAAATTCACATTCTTTTCTCATCAATAGAATATGACTATCCAAAATTGGTGATTTAGTTTCAAAATCTATGGATATGAAAATCAATGTCGGTTCGGGAAATGAGTCCAAATCAGTTAAGGATATCAGACTCAACATAGATTCGAAATGGGAACTGAATCACAAGGTTGGGGATCAGGTTCACATTCATAATCAGGTTCAATATCATTAAAATAAAAACTTGCTAATTTATTAATGGGTTGATATTGATCAAGTTCAAGGTTTTGTGGTGAAATTGAATCTTGGTCAAAGTCTTTAAGATACCATGATTCTTGATTTTCATCAATATGGCTAGAAGTGTCATGAATAATCAAAGATTGGGCACGGAAAGTTTTCTTATTCCTACGCATGTTTTTCAATCGACTAAGTCTTTCTTCTATCATATCGAGTGGATCACTTTGAAATTGAATCATGGATTCTATACTCTTTTCTAAGTCAGTATGTTTTTCTTGTTGTGAGACTTGAAAAATAGAGTAAGGATCGTGGATTTGAAATTTTTATGGGATTTCGAGTCTTCTAGATTTTGAATTCGTCACTCGAGCTCTTCTAAGACTTCCATCCTCTTTTTTCAGCCAATTAGTTCTTCTCTTAGTTGTTCGAGAAAAGAGATATGTGAAGCTGGATGTTAGTAAGGTTTTTGACCATCGACTCGGGGAGTTGTATTCCCACTGACTCTGTAAAGAGTGGTGATGATTGTTCTAATTTTTTTCATAGTATTGGGACTGGGGTTAGAGTTGATTCGGATAAGACTAATCCGACATACTTAGTTGGTTAGAGTTATGAAATATCAGGTTGATAATATCTGAGTCAAAAGAGGTCGAAGTGAAATATGGATTATTATATGCATTGGAATAATTATAATTGTAATCCAACTCACAAAGATGTCAAAAAAATAAAAACAAACAAGAAAACAAACAAATAAATAAAAATCTAACCTAAGTTAGGGTAGACCTTAGACCTAGACGACTCCTAACTGGTTAGACTGTCCATGGGGGTTATATTATAGAATCTGACCACAAGTTAATCGGCCAGGTAGGGGCAATACCATTGGGAGGCATCCGTGCCTAAGCAACGAGCCTAATTATGTCAAACCACTATTCTTCGAGGTTTCGTCTCTCAATCCCCAACTTTAGATACCGATTTGGTAAGAGTGAAACTCTAATAAACTTCTGTTGGCCCAAGGTTACAATCACCCGTTTTAGTGTGTTTTGATGATCACAAAACATATATAGTTATTTGTACTAATCATGTTTGTTGTTTGAGTGTGTTTCAGGGTTCTAATGAAACTAGAAGTTTTCTTCCTTAAAGGAAGGAGTTTTTGACTCAAGTCACCTCAATTCAGGCTCAAGTATCAAGCTTGCAAGATCATATGGAGAAGCTCACTTGAAGAACTTGTAGTCCTTTAGAACCAATGTAAGAAATAGTTTGTTAAAGTTTGAGTTTTGGAAAATTGGCTCTAGGATACACACACACATTTTCAAATACAGTTTTAGTTTTGGTATTTACTTTAAGTTCATGCCTTGATTCTTATACATGATTCCAAAATTCTTACAAATTCTATACTTATTTACACCATGTATAACTATCTTTTTCAACATGATACTTAACTTCATATACCTACAAAACTATCTTCAAAAATTTTCAAAGTTCAAAATTTCTTCCCTGTTTTTCTGTTTCAGGCTAAACCGGCCGACCGGACCGGTCGACCGGAGCTTGTATCCAGGACGTGCACGCTTGTGCACGTCTGTCGGTCGGCTGACCGGTCGCCCGACCTGTAAACCCCAACTCTCTGTTAATTTCGGTCGGCCGACCGACAGTTAATATCTTTGTTTCTTTCTTGAGGCCAGTCGACCGGGCGGTCGACCCGAGTCCAACGGCTATATGCCAGCAAGGCGGACGGCCGACCGGACCGGTCGACTGCCAAGCCTGCTGCTGCCCAACGGCTCTTTCCTCTTTGGTGATTTTCTGAAAATCTGTTTTTGGTCTATTTTGTGGCAGATTTTTTCTGAACTTTAGGGATTATTTTCTAATCAAATAAGCTTAATTTAAATGAGTTTTTAATCCCTTCCTCTCCATATAAATAGAGGAGATAGGTCTCTTGCAAAAACACCAAGAAAAATCCTTAAGTTTTCAAAGTTTTAAAAAGAGAAGAAAAGTTTTAAGCTCTCCATTTTTCCCACTCATTCTTGAGCTTGTTTTCAGTTGTGTTTTCTAGCAAAGATCATTCTACAACTGAGTTTTTCTCACTACACTTCTTAGAGCCAAAAATTCCAATCCTCATTCTATAAGGAGTTGTAAAAGAGAAGTGTTGTAAAGAGTTTGTGATCATTATTGTGATCACTTGGTTACTTGTTCTTCTTGTTCCTCTTGTGGAGATACTTCTTTGGTAGAGGCTTGTAAGTGGTTGAGTTCGATACTCCGGTCTTTGGTAGACCTTGTAAGCGTCCTCGGTGGATAGTGAAAACCCTTCACGGAGGTGAAGGCGGGGAGTAGAGCGGTGGCTCAAACCTCGAAACAAATACTTGTGTTTGCGATTGCCTTCTTGCTCTTGCTCTCATTTCGCTTTACTCTCTATTGCTCCTTATTACTTGTTTGTGATATTTGTGATATATCTCGTGTGCACTTCACCATTGCATTCATTCCTCGCTATTGTCGATCAATTCTCACAACAAGATTGCATTGCGTACCTCTAACTCATATCCAAAGGAATCAGGAGGAAGGAGTTCAGAACCCTTCACCGGGTATTCGGCTCTTAGTCTTGTTTTGAGAGATTGTTGCATCATTCATCCATCTTAGTTTTTAAAAAGTTTATAAATTAGTAATTACACCTATTCACCCCCTCTAGGTGTTTTTCAATTGGTATCAGAGCATAGGTCTCTAGGCTCTTGGCTTAACAACCTTAGAGAGATCCTATTTTGCTAATCATTTCATTCATTTCCACTTAGTAAAAATGGCCGATGGAATTAAGACCCCTCCTAAGTTTGATGGACTTAACTTTCCCATATGGAAGGTTAAGATGACCGTTTTTCTTGCAATCTCTAGGAAGTTGAGTTGCAAAGGCCGTGACCAAACCCTTTAGTGCACCCCCCGGTGATGAATCCACTTGGTCCGAAATTGAGACTAAGGAATTTGATGCCAATGTTAGGGCCCATTATGCACTCTTCAAGCCCTTAATGATGATGATATAGCTAGAGTTATTCATTGCAAGTCCGCATATGAAATTTGGACACATTTGCTAGTTACACATGAGGGGACTTCACAAGTGAAGAGGGCTAAAATAGACCTTCTTCGGTCCCAATATAAGAACTTTTGCATGCAAGAGAATGAAACCATAGATGATATGTTACAAGATTTACAAAGATCACTAATGGACTTTCTTCTCTAGGTGTTGCTATCGACAACGACCAAAGAGTAAGAAAGATCATCCGGGCTCTTCCTCCTTCATGGGAAGTAAAGCAACTACCTTGAAGGAACTCAATGAAAAGGAGGAGATGGAGCTAATTGGTCTCATGGGAACCTCAAAACCCCTGAGATGGAGAGAAAAGTTAGGGAGGACATGGCTCCTTCCAAGAAGAAAATAATTGCCTTCAAGAGTCAATCCTCATACTCCGACGAAGACAATGAAGAAGAGATGACGAAGAGCTCTCACTTCTCGTTAAGAATGTCCGGAGGATGTATAACAAGGCTAAGTTTCAAGGAGAAGGAGATGGCAAGGAGGCAAAGAAGAAAGAAAGATAATTTGCTTCAATTACCAAAGACCGGGTCACATTGTTGCGGAGTGCCCGGATAAAGTGAAGCCCTTCACCTCAAAGAAGCCTTACAAGAAGAAAGCGTTGAAGGCTACATGGGATTCCGAGAGCGAATCCGAGGAGGAAGTTGACACCGCCAACATGTGCTTCATGGCTAATGAAGGCACAAGTAAGGTAACCCTCAACACTTCTTTTGATTGTGAGCTTTCCATGGATGAGCTAGGAGAAGCATTGTAGAACTCTCACATAACTATGATGTTCTTAGAAAAAGTATTTAAATATGAAAAAGGAAAATGAGTCTCTTAATCATCATGTTTTTACTCTTACTAAAGAAAAAGATAAATTATCTTCTACTTTGGTTTTCACCCAAAAGATTTTGATAACTATAAGATTTCTTGCAAGGGTAAGTTTCCACAAGTTAATGAAAATGAGATTTCCATGCTAAAAGAGAAAATTGATTCTTTAAGAGTTGTTTTAAAAAAGTGTGAATTTGACAAGAATAGGCTTGAGGCTATGTATCCTAAGAAACAAGCCCCTAAGAAACAACCCTATGTTATGCATGCTCATATTCGTAAATCACAACCTTTACATCATGCCAAACCCCACAAACATGCTCACACTTCACACACACATCATGCATTCATGTATGATAAAGTGTTTTCATGTTCATATTGTGGCCGTAAAGGTCACTTAGTTAAGTTTTGTTATGATAGACTAAATGCATCTCGTCATAATGTTTGGGTTCGAAATACTAACTTTCAAGGACCCAAGAGAATTTGGGTACCAAAGTCAATAAATTTGTTAAATGATGTAGGTACTTTCCAAGGCGCAACGACGTAAAGGATTATGGTATCTTGATAATGGTTGCTCAAGGCACATGACTTGGGATATCAACAACTTTGCAACCCTATCAAGATACCATGAAGGTGGCACCGTCACCTTCGGAGATGATGCCAAGGGTAAAATCATCGGTATTGGTAATGTTAAACTTGGTACATCCCCTTAATAGAAAATGTAGTTTTAGTTGATGGCCTCAAGTATAATCTCTTGAGTGTTAGTCAACTTTGTGATAAAGGTTTTGATGTAATTTTTGATAATGTAGTTTGTAAAGTAATTGATAGAATTTCGAATATTTGTGTGTTTTTCGGTTTTCGTGAAAATAATGTTTATATGATTGATATGTCTAATATGTCTCGTAATATTACTTGTTTAAAAGCCCTCGATGATGACTCTTGGTTGTGGCATAGAAGATTAGGCCATATTTCTTTTGACCATATATCTAGGTTAAACACAAAAGAAATGATGAAAGGTATTCCTTGCTTGAATTTGAAAAGGACCGGGTTTGTGACGCATGTCAACTTGGGAAACAAACCAAGTCTTCTTTCAAGTCAATCAAGGATATCATGACATCACGTCCCTTGGAGTTAATCCATATGGATTTATTTGGTCCTACTCAAACCAAAAGTCTAAGTGGGAATCGTTTTGCATTTGTTTTGGTTGATGACTTTTCACGTTTTACTTGGGTTTTCTTTTTGGAACATAAAAATTAACCCTTTTTCACATTTTTAAGCCTTTAAGAAAAGAGTTGAAAAGGAAAAAGATTCTTCAATTTTAAGAATAAGAAGTGATAGAGGAGGTGAGTTCATTAACCTACCCTTTACCACTTTTTGTGAAGAATAAGGAATTAGCATGAACTATCTTGTCCTAGAACTCCACAACAAAATGGAGTAGTTGAACGGAAAAATAGAACATTACAAGAGATGGCTAGGACAATACTTAGTGAATATAGTCCACCACATTATTTGTGGGTTTAGGCCGTTAATACATCATGCTATATATCAAATCGTGTTTTCTTATGTAAAAATACTTCAAAAACTTCTTTTGAAATATACTTTTCTAGAAAACCAAATGTTTCATATTTTAAATTTTTTGGATGCAAATGTTTTGTTTTAAATATAAAAGATAATTTAGGAAAATTTGATGCTAAATCTTATGAGGCAATTTTGTAGGTTATTCTAATACTAGTAAGGCTTATAGAATCTTCAATAGATCATCTTTGACTATTGAGGAATCTATACATGTTAAGTTTGAAGAATCTAATTTGTTTGTTAAGAATGTTGTAGAAATAGATGCATTGGATGAAGGCTTGGAGAAAGTTACCTTGGAGGATACACCTACAATGGAGACAAGCCAAAGGATGATGAAGGAAGTGAAGCTAAAGTAGAAGAGACTCAAGGAAATGAATATCAAACAAATGAAGTGGAGCCTACTCAATAACTTCCAAAGGATTGGAGATACAATCCCCATCATCCAAGGACCTCGTCATAGGTGAAGTATCAAAAGGGGTAACCACTCGCTCTAAACTTCATGACTTTTGTGGGCACTATGCTTTTTATTTCTCATGTTGAACCCAAGAACGTCCTCAAAGCCGAGGCCAATTCATATTGGTTGCTAGCCATGCAAGAGGAACTCAATCAATTTGAGCGCAATCAAGTTTGGCACCTTAATCCTAGCCCCACGATAGACCAACAATTGGTACTAAGTGGATCTTTAAATAAGTTGGACGAATCAGGTAACGTTTGTTAGGAATAAAGCTAGGTTAGTTGCCCAAGGTTACACTCAAATCGAAGGAATCGATTTTAAGAAACCTTTGCACCCGTAGCACG
>JAVJIF010019525.1:0-59799 GCA_038442645.1 Agave tequilana | reverse complement strand
ACTCTACATATATATGAATCTATGAGTTCAATACAGTCTTTTCTCAGTAAATTATAGTTTAACATCGAGTTTATCTTATGTATTAGCTATTACACGCATATCTCGTATATCATGCACAGAGTGTGCCAATCACATTCATACTTTATCCATTCATATAATACACTAATCACAAATGTACTTGCGTATCACATAATCATATTACATATATGTATACATATATCTCATATGCTACACACAGTGATACACTAACCACACTAAATAAATCATATTATATATATATACTATATACTCAGTTACTTATACTTTATTATCAAGTTCATCTTGTGTATACACAACACGTATCACACACGTCTGTAAGTTCAATATTACATAACATTGATGTACTTGCCGGTATATCAGACACAATCAAGTTCAATCAATCAAATGAAATCAATCATACTACTTGACCTTATATACAAACATGAGCACTTTGTTTTATATATATGTGTGTATATTATAGCACCGTCTTCGCACTCCGCCCGTGCAATACGGGTCCCCCTTCCTCCTTTAATACATGTGTATATATATATATATATATATATATATATATATATATATATATATATATATATATATATATATATATATATTTATAGCACCGTCTTCGCACTCCTCCCGTGCAATACGGGTCCCTTCCTCCTTTAATACATGTATATATAAATATATATTTATAGCACCGTTTTCGTATCCACCGGCTCCCACTCGGCCCCTTCCTTCATATCACAATACATAAGACATGCGAACACAATATCACATACACATCAACCATCAAGATAACACACATAGTGTCGGTTACACACTGATATATTTTTTAATCACCAATCATATCATTTGTCACGCGCGATTAAGTTCATGCAAATTTCTAATGCATACACTCATTCAAGCATACATACTATCCACCTCTATATCAATTAATTCCAATTATTGTATTTAGACATGTAATTTACCACACATCGGTTATTATCGGAGCCATCTAGTTATCTCCATGTTCCAGTCTAATGTTGCTTGCTATTCATACTTAATCAAGTTAGGAGTTCTAGTTCGCATACTAAGTTTCAACTATTGGTTATATCATGAAATATAACATAATATGGACTAAGATTTGGTCACTATAACCTTGGTCAATACATCTTAGTTCCACTTCATTTTTTTTTTCGGGACAAGTTCCGAGAGTTTTTAGGTGTGAGTTATTTACGTACCTATCAGTGTGAACTATATACATTTTCACTCATTAGTCTTGTTGACTCATATTTGGCATGACTCTAATTATTAGAAGAGTATCCATACTTAACCACATGCTCGGTGGACAGGTTATAGTTATTTCTATCAGTATCCAAATCCCGGTTTAGCGTCTCTATCCTAACTTCTGATTTACGGCTCATCATATATTCATTTTAAACTCACAATTTCAAGATATAATAAATTTGTAAACAATCATCATGCATGTATATATAAGCTAACCTACATATATTAGCGGTTTCATAATCATTAGCACTTGGTTAAGATCAATGAAATTAATTTAATTACTCTCCCAAGTATTTAATCCTAATCTTGATTACGGTCTATTAGTCAACGTTAACAAGTTAATGGTCATCCAATTCACAAGTTATCGATGTAATTCCTAAGAAACTCTGCATTTCTTGTGTCTGCACATATTAGTTATTAAGATTGAATTAGTATCCATGATGATATATTAATCCGACTTAGTTGTCTACTGGTACTAACAATTAGTGTATACATTTAGCGACAGATACCACTGATGTGCATCATTAACTTGTCCGATTAAATTATCGATATCACAGGACTTCTTCAATTTACTATCTATCGATTAGTATCATTATCATTATCGAAAATTCATTAATGTCACATCACTATATAGTGTCCAATAATTATATCTCAGTCCATTTTCATTTCTACTTGTTTTTCATACTCAGTTAAATCAAAATTTTAGTTCTTTCGCTGATACACACTTTCCATTATCAACCGTATCAGCAATATAACAATATAATACCGGTAATCTGCTACTTAGCACTTAACTCTTTATTTTATTTTTTATTTTTTAGCAATTATTAAGTTTGCTAAAGATTCCACATTGGATCAATTAAGTATTAGTATAATCTGTTCACTCATCCAATTCAGATGCTTGATCATGTATTGATTGTTAAAAATAACAATTAACCATATACTAATCCGTTTCCAATTCCATCAATATAAGGCTTAATTATACTCGGAGTATTAGCTTACTAACGTTTGACACTATCACACGAGTTAAGATGTTAAGAAAAAAATCAACTTTAAATACTCAATTCCCATGAATGAGAGGATCGATACAGGATGCACTATAGTATTTAAATTCTTGAAGCAATACACAAAAAGATTACCGTTGAAATAATTTGAAGATATATTAAGGAGTTGAAGCATTGGAGAAGTATTTCTTAATTGAATGCATGTATAGAGGATTAATAGAATCATAAAGTTCTCAATTACATTACTGATATTAGCCTTTTAAATCATATGAATTCATCTACTCCACAGTTTGTCCAGTGTTCGGTCTGTGCAGGTGGTTATCATGCGTTCGGATCAATATTAATATCAAAATAGTTATCGATTAGTTATTTCCTTCGCAACTGTCTCAATTCATGGTTCATTGTCAATTACAGTTTATTCTCTCATCACACGATTTATCGCATTAATTTCTGAACTCGTCGATAACCATTGGCTCTACTGATCATTATCAGTTCAATTAAATGATTGACTAATTGTTTTCAATATCTGTCCACATGTTCCATTTCGATCACACACGATTTATTCGCCATCATCGAAGATAATTAGCTTAACATGTTTTCCCCCTCCTACCTCACACACACACGTTTAACTTAAATTTTGATAAAGAAAATGAGAACTTTCAGAAGAGCTATTAAATTCTTGATTCAAGAAAAGGTTTCTAAATTGAATACAAACATGGATTCTTTAGAAATGCCAAATTCTAAATGGAGAAAAATCTCCAGGAGAACTCAATTTCTTAATGGAAAAGAGAGATGGGTCTTGATAAACCTTACCTTTACATGCAATGAGGATCAGAGATTTAAGAGAAGAAAACCTTTACAAACTGAACTAAAACCAACATTTATCCCTCAATAATCAAGGCCAATATGATAAAAGAACCAAATTAAAGGAATTGAATCACAGGAGAAGGAATGACCCACTCACAAAATTCAAATCATTTCCAAAATCATTCTTGAAATACTATCCTATACTGTACTCAAGGTAGCTAAAATAATCAATAATTCCAACAAAGAAACATGACTCTGTTACACCTCCAGCAATTTGCAACCATAGCATGAGGAGGATTCAAGAAAAATCAAGAATAAACTTTAATTAGATACAAAAAGGCTAACTCACTCACTTCCCCGTCGATGTCATCAGCGCGCCTCTGTGTCCCCTATCATCGTCACCGGCCGTGGTTTGCCGCCCCGTGCTGTCGCCGCGCGCTGCCCCGAGCTGCCGCGCCCGCACAGACCAGCGAAAGAGGGAGAGAGAGGGAGGAGAAAACTTGTGGGAGAGGGGAGAGAGATTGAGAGAGGTTGAGGGTGGGGATCGTTGCCGCCGACCACAGCACGAGAGGAAGGGGCTCAGATTTGGGGAAGAATGAATGAGGAGAGAGAAGGGGTAGGTGATGAATGAATTCTATTTCTCCTTTTTCCCATAAATATACACATTATATAAATGCATGAAAATACCCCTATATGCCACTTGGCCTGTCTCTCATCCTCAAGTTGCCCAATTAATGCCACCTCACTTGTTTAGGATTTAATATATGTGTATTTAGAGGGGGTGGTATACATGGTAGAAATATAACTACATGATGATGATGATGTGTGTGTGTGTGTGTGTGTGTGTATATATATATACACACACACACACACACATTCATATGCAAGTATATATATGTGTATATGTGTACCAATAATTTTATATACAAAATTAATACTCATCCAAATTTTATTCCACTTCCAATTTTCGTAGAAAATTTAAGATATTCATTTTCACGCAAAGATTTATTCAATCATCACCTCAGATAATCTTGTATAACTTTACTAATCCCGGATTAAAATATTAAATTAAGATTTTAAAAATCAGGGTGTTACAGTTCTACCCTCCTTACAAAAGTTTCGTCCTCGAAACTTGGTATAATCGGGACTTGATAGGCATAATACCATGACATCTCTTTCTTATATCATCAGATTTCTCTTTCCAACATCATATTTCTTCAATCCTTCTCATCAAAGTTCTTATTTCTCGATCAAACTCTATACTATGTTCTTACGATCTGACTTAATCTTGACTCGCTTGATATTATAATCATTCCCTTACTCCAGTGTCCCATACCACTGGCAGCTCATACTGAGAGCCCACACCCTCAGCCGAACACATCCGAATTATGACATGTGGGTACCATAATCCGAACATAAGGCAGTGACCAAAATATCTCGCGCTTCAAGATTAGTCATACACGTAAAAACTCCTACCCCCCTTAACCAACCATATCAATCAATATTTTCTCATACATACAAAATATAACCGTGCACATCAATCATAACAATCAGCCCTATCAATCCAATCCTCTTTCTACTATTTATTCTAGCTTATCCTCATTCCATATCCTATGCTCTGATATCAACTGTAACGGCCCCAGTTTTCTAATATTTTCAATTTACATAAACATTCTTTTAAGCAGACAGATTATCATAATCATCTCCAAATCCTTAAAAATTTTGACAGCACCTCCTCTCTATTTTGTCACTTGTCCCAAATACAATATATCTCGATATCAGCCTGCATGGATTTTCAAATCCAAATACATAATCCAGACTCAGAAATTACCCACGCAGTCATAATAATATTTCGGCTTGACATCGCCTACTCATGTAAACACAACAACACAAGATCAAGAGTATCCCTCTCGATATTCACAGAATAATGCAGTGTTATATGTAACTTCAGCTCAAGATATCTATAATCATCAAGTTCTAACTTACCTCGATACAGTTCCATTCTACAATATAATACATGCTACTAGTATGCATCAATAAGGAACGAACAAATACAACTAGGACTTTAACATAATGAAGCCATAGCATATCCTCAACAACTTTTATATAGTGGAATCCTCAATACAATGCTATAGATGAAATTTGGGCCTTTGCCTCTCCACGACATGAAAAACATAAAATTGGGAGGGAGTGAGCTCAACAGCTCAGTGAGTGGAGTTAGAAAAAGAATATCAAGAGATGATAAATATAATCAGTATAAAGCATGATAATCCAGGTAATAAAGCAAGTCTAAAGATAAATTTTCAAGTAATAAGGCAAGTCCAGAAGAATGAGAGAGATAAGAAACTGATGATATTTTATAAATATATATCGGTCAGGGCAATTATCTCTATAATCCCCAAGAACGGTTCATCTCTGCTGAGCGTAAGTTTTCCTTTAACTTTCTTAAGTTTTCACTCTACATATATATGAATCTATGAGTTCAATACAGTCTTTTCTCAGTAAATTATAGTTTAACATCGAGTTTATCTTATGTATTAGCTATCACACGCATATCTCGTATATCATGCACAGAGTGTGCCAATCACATTCATACTTTATCCATTCATATAATATACTAATCACAAATGTACTTGCGTATCACATAATCATATTACATATATGTATACATATATCTCATATGCTACACACGGTGATACACTAACCACACTAAATAAATCATATTATATATATATACTATATACTCAGTTACTTATACTTTATTATCAAGTTCATCTTGTGTATACACAACACGTATCACACACGTCTGTAAGTTCAATATTACATAACATTGATGTACTTGCCGGTATATCAGACACAATCAAGTTCAATCAATCAAATGAAATCAATCATACTACTTGGTCTTATATACAAACATGAGCACTTTGTTTTCAATCACATATATCACTCGTACATATATTTCACACGTGCACATTCATTCTCAATCTTTTATAAAGATGTCAATATATGTATATCATAACACCGTCTTCGCACTCCGCCGGTGCAATACGGGTCCCTTCCTCCATTAATACATGTATATATATTTATAGCACCGTCTTCGCACTCCGCCCGTGCAATACGGGTCCCTTCCTCCTTTAATACATGTATATATATGTGTGTATATTATAGCACCGTCTTCGCACTCCGCCCGAGCAATACGGGTCCCTTCCTCCTTTAATACATGTGTGTGTGTGTGTGTGTGTGTGTGTGTGTGTGTGTGTGTGTGTGTGTGTGTGTGTGTATATATATATATATATATATATATATATATATATTTCACCGTCTTCGCACTCCTCCCGTGCAATACGGGTCCCTTCCTCCTTTAATACATGTATATATAAATATATATTTATAGCACCGTCTTCGTATCCACCGGCTCCCACTCGGCCCCTTCCTTCATATCACAATACATAAGACATGCGAACACAATATCACATACACATCAACCATCAAGATAACACACATAGTGTCGGTTACACACTGATATATTTTTTAATCACCAATCATATCATTTGTCACGCGCGATTAAGTTCATGCAAATTTCTAATGCATACACTCATTCAAGCATACATACTATCCACCTCTATATCAATTAATTCCAATTATTGTATTTAGACATGTAATTTACCACACATCGGTTATTATCGGAGCCATCTAGTTATCTCCATGTTCCAGTCTAATGTTGTTTGCTATTCATACTTAATCAAGTTAGGAGTTCTAGTTCGCATACTAAGTTTCAACTATTGGTTATATCATGAAATATAACATAATATGGACTAAGATTTGGTCACTATAACTTGGTCAATACATCTTAGTTCCACTTCATTTTTTTTTTCGGGACAAGTCCGAGAGTTTTAGGTGTGAGTTATTTACGTACCTATCAGTGTGAACTATATACATTTTCACTCATTAGTCTTGTTGACTCATATTTGGCATGACTCTAATTATTAGAAGAGTATCCATACTTAACCACATGCTCGGTGGACAGGTTATAGTTATTTTTATCAGTATCCAAATTCCGGTTTAGCGTCTCTATCCTAACTTCTGATTTACGGCTCATCATATATTCATTTTAAACTCACAATTTCAAGATATAATAAATTTGTAAACAATCATTATGCATGTATATATAAGCTAACCTACATATATTAGCGGTTTCATAATCATTAGCACTTGGTTAAGATCAATGAAATTAATTAATTACTCTCCCAAGTATTTAATCCTAATCTTGATTACGGTCTATTAGTCAACGTTAACAAGTTAATGGTCATCCAATTCACAAGTTATCGATGTAATTCCTAAGAAACTCTGCATTTCTTGTGTCTGCACATATTAGTTATTAAGATTGAATTAGTATCCATGATGATATATTAATCCGACTTAGTTGTCTACTGGTACTAACAATTAGTGTATACATTTAGCGACAGATACCACTGATGTGCATCATTAACTTGTCCGATTAAATTATCAATATCACAGGACTTCTTCAATTTACTATCTATCGATTAGTATCATTATCATTATCGAAAATCATTAATGTCACATCACTATATAGTGTCCAATAATTATATCTCAGTCCATTTTCATTTCTACTTGTTTTCATACTCAGTTAAATCAAAATTTTAGTTCTTTCTCTGATACACACTTTCCATTTATCAACCGTATCAGCAATATAACAATATAATACCGGTTAATCTGCTACTTAGCACTTAACTCTTTATTTTATTTTTTTATTTTTTTAGCAATTATTAAGTTTGCTAAAGATTCCACATTGGATCAATTAAGTATTAGTATAATCTGTTCACTCATCCAATTCAGATGCTTGATCATATATTGATTGTTAAAAATAACAATTAACCATATACTAATCCGTTTCTAATTCCATCAATATAAGGCTTAATTATACTCGGAGTATTAGCTTACTAACGTTTGACACTATCACACGAGTTAAGATGTTAAGAAAAAAAATCAACTTTAAATACTCAATTCCCATGAATGAGAGGATCGATACAGGATGCACTATAGTATTTAAATTCTTGAAGCAATACACAAAAAGATTACCGTTGAAATAATTTGAAGATATATTAAGGAGTTGAAGCATTGGAGAAGTATTTCTTAATTGAATGCATGTATAGAGGATTAATAGAATCATAAAGTTCTCAATTACATTACTGATATTAGCCTTTTAAATCATATGAATTCATCTACTCCACAGTTTGTCCAGTGTTCGGTCTGTGCAGGTGGTTATCATGCGTTCGGATCAATATTAATATCAAAATAGTTATCGATTAGTTATTTCCTTCGCAACTGTCTCAATTCATGGTTCATTGTCAATTACAGTTTATTCTCTCATCACACGATTTATCGCATTAATTTCTGAACTCGTCGATAACCATTGGCTCTACTGATCATTATCAGTTCAATTAAATGATTGACTAATTGTTTTCAATATCTGTCCACATGTTCCATTTCGATCACACACGATTTATTCGCCATCATCGAAGATAATTAGCTTAACATGTTTTCCCCCTCCTACCCACACACACACGTTTAACTTAAATTTTGATAAAGAAATGAGAACTTTCAGAAGAGCTATTAAATTCTTGATTCAAGAAAAGGTTTCTAAATTGAATACAAACATGGATTCTTTAGAAATGCCAAATTCTAAATGCAGAAAAATCTCCAGGAGAACTCAATTTCTTAATGGAAAAGAGAGATGGGTCTTGATAAACCTTACCTTTACATGCAACGAGGATCAGAGATTTAAGAGAAGAAAACCTTTACAAACTGAACTAAAACCAACATTTATCCCTCAATAATCAAGGCCAATATGATAAAAGAACCAAATTAAAGGAATTGAATCACAGGAGAAGGAATGACCCACTCACAAAATTCAAATCATTTCCAAAATCATTCTTGAAATACTATCCTATACTGTACTCAAGGTAGCTAAATTAATCAATAATTCCAACCAAGAAACATGACTCTATTACACCTCCAGCAATTTGCAACCATAGCATGAGGAGGATTCAAGAAAAATCAAGAATAAACTTTAATTAGATACAAAAAGGCTAACTCACTCACTTCCCCGTCGATGTCATCAGCGCGCCTCTGTGTCCCCTATCATCGTCACCGGCCCTGGTTTGCCGCCCCGTGCTGTCGCCACGCACTGCCCCGAGCTGCCGCGCCCGCACAGACCAGCGAAAGAGGGAGAGAGAGGGAGGAGAAAACTTGCGGGAGAGGGAGAGAGATTGAGAGAGGTTGAGGGTGGGGATCGTTGCCGCCGACCACAGCACGAGAGGAAGGGGCTCAGATTTGGGAAAGAATGAATGAGGAGAGAGAAGGGGTAGGTGATGAATGAATTCTATTTCTCCTTTTTCCCATAAATATACACATTATATAAATGCATGAAAATACCCCTATATGCCACTTGGCCTGTCTCTCATCCTCAAGTTGCCCAATTAATGCCACCTCACTTGTTTAGGATTTAATATATGTGTATTTAGAGGGGGTAGTATACATGGTAGAAATATAACTACATGATGATGTGTATATATATATACACATTCATATGCAAGTATATATATGTGTATATGTGTACCAATAATTTTATATACAAAATTAATACTCATCCAAATTTTATTCCACTTCCAATTTTCGTAGAAAATTTAAGATATTCATTTTCACGCAAAGATTTATTCAATCATCACCTCAGATAATCTTGTATAACTTTACTAATTCCAGATTAAAATATTAAATTAAGATTTTAAAAATCAGGGTGTTACAGTTACACTGTAATGTACATATACTATCCATACAATGATATTGACTCCACTTGGAATTGAATGTCCCCTTTTGAAAATTCATCTCTTTGATCTTTCGATCTCTCTGATTGCATCTTTTGTTCTAGAGTAATCTTGATTCCATTTTGATTTTTATTCTTCTTGTCGATTATATTTCCTGATCTTGTCTCTTAGAACTGGTTACTCCATCTTAAAGCTGTAAGCAGAGATCAGAGCACGCAGCGGAAGCGTGGTGGGCCCATGATACAGTCAGGAGTGACGTGGAAGATTTATCTTCTCTTTTAACTTGATTTTTTTCATTCCCTGCTTTACTAAAATTTCGAGGACAAAATTTTTATAAGGTTGGTAGAATGTAATACCTCAACTTTTGAAATACAAGATTTAATAATGAATAATAATATTTTTATTGCATATGTTTTGTGTTAATTATTATTGTTGTTATATATTATTATTATGGTTATGACTATTGATAATTATTATTATTGTTATTGTTAAATATCTTTGTGTATTATTGTTATTATTCTTATTATTAATATTATTAATATTTATTTTGTGTATTATTCTTAGACAAGCATACTTCTTGCCCCCTATTTTTCTCTTCCTTTTTCTTTCATTTTTTTATTCTTTATCTTAAGCTCAATCCAAACCCAAGTACCCATTCCATATGCTTATATGTGATATTGCAGTGATTATGATTCATTTTAGTAGATTTTTATACTTTGATCGGGTTACTTTAGGCTTAGCGTGTATGCGTGGGGTATTCTCCTCACGTATATACGTCGCCGACTCTCATTGCGACTCCGTTTCTACGTATTTTGGGAAGCGGGGCGTGACATTAATGATGAAGTCCCAATCAGCACAATCATGACAATCTCAGAGGCAACAACAATACAATCGAGAGAGTTTTTCTTGGATTGGAAAACAGTTTGGGACTCATGGACAAGAGAGCTGAAGAAGGGAGACAACCTATTAGCAGAGACCTTAGTAAAAATTTTGAATATACAATTGATCAGGCTAATAGGTCAAAAATCCTTAACAAGATTAGCTCCATCGACTTTAGGGATCAAGGAAACAATAATATAGTTAATTCTGTCAAGGTTAGAAGTTCCATTATGCAGTGAGGAGAAGTGTGTGAGATCCTTCTCTTCAGTTTTTTTTCTTCTTCTCCTCCTCTTATGCTATCTTTTCTTATAAATTTAATTTTTTTGTATTCTTTTATTGCAACACTGTTCCAATAAATGTTCTCACTAATTTGAGAATAATAAGTATATTGAACTAAAAAGTAGATAATGTGTACAACAAAGACAGATATACCAATTTTTAAGGTAGAAAATTTATCATAAAAAGTAAATATACTAAGTTAAGAAGTAGATAGTTCATCTAAAAGACAATGATAGACAATTTTATAAAAAAGGTAGAAATACTGAATTAAAAAGTAGACATATTTACACAAAAAAAAAGACTTTACTAAAATGCTGGACAATTTTTAGACAAAAGGCAGACATATCGGACTAAAAAGGTCGACAATTTTGTAAGAAAGTCAACATACCGAACTTAAATGTGGACAATTTTGTAGCAAAGATAAATATGCAAAGCTAAAAGGTGGACAATTTTGTATAAAATGTAGACATATAAACTAAAAAGTGCACAATTTTATGGTAGACATATTGGACAAAAAAGGTTGATAGTTTATACAGAAGGTAGACATATTAAACTTAAAGGTAGACAAAAACATATTGAAACAAAAGGTAGACAGTTTTATATGAAAGGTAGATATACTAAACTTAGAAGTGGACAATTTAGTATCAAAAGTAGATTGATATATTGAACTAAAAGGTAGACAATTTTATATGAAATATAGACATACTAAACTAAAAAGTTGATAGTTTTATATGAAAGGTAGGCATATTGGACTAAAATGGTGAATAATTTATATGTAAATTTAGACATTTTAAATGTAGATATTTAAAAATAAAACTAGATAGTTTACATGTCAATGTAGATAAAAGATAAGATTTGACAATTTAAAATAAAGGTAGATATTTACATATAAAGAGCTTGTCGTAATTTGCTGCTAACATATAAACATAAACATTAAAAGTAAAATTGACGAATGTAAAATTAAGATGAAAAAACTATTATTAGGAAAATATAAATAACTTACAATGAATGATAGACAACTTTTGTAAAAAGTAGACAATTTATACAAGAAAGTAGATAGTTTGCGCAGACGTGTGACTCTTCATCTTTCTCTCTTTTTTCAAAGAGAACTCGGTTCATGAAAACTTTCAACACTTCAAATATCATGAAAAAGTAGCTTTTTTCATAAGGGAAACTTCAATTTTTCATCAATTCATGCTTAATGAAGAAACTAAGATTTTCTTTGTAAAAATAGATTAATAAGCTTAATGGAGAAATTTTGATCTAATGTCCAAAAACCCATAGTTGTGTGATATAATCAACAATAAAACAAAGAAAATGGAGTTGAAGAAGATAAAGAGAAGAAAGAAGGAGAAAAGGAAGAGTTTTTTTTTCCTTAAATCTTTGGGGCTTTTTGTTGAGGGATGGAGAAAAAAAGAGTGAAAAAGTGATCATTTTGGGTTTATATTCTCAGATTTGTGAGATGGAAAAAAAATGAGTTTTTTTAGATCTTAGGGATTTTTCAGTGAGAGACGGGATAGAATAAAGAAAACATGGATTTTTTGGATTTAACTTCTCAGAAATAAGAGATTGAGCAATTTAGAAGAAGAGAAAGGATGAGATTCGATTGTGTTTTTTTAGATCATTGGGTTTAGAAGAACAAAAGTTTTTTAAATATGAGACATAGAGAAGATAAAAGAAGAAGAAAATATGAAGAAGAGATATGAAGAATGACGAGTTCTTTGAATATTTTTTTTTAGGAGAGATATGAAGAAGAACAAGAGGAAAAATCAGTTTTTGAAGTTTAAGCTCGATGAAGAAGATGAGAGAAGAGGATCAGAGTGGGAGCACACAATGAAAAATTTGTCCCACCCAAATGCACAAACTCACTCAAATGCACGAGTGAGGAGCAGGATACACAAAACATGCATATGAGAGGGTTTTTGGAATGTAAAAAACCAGCATGGTGTTTTTAGAACGGGGATGTTTTTTCAAGGGGTTAAAGATAATTTTTTCATTTTCTTTTGAGGGAAAATTAGGTCCAAAGCCTTACTCAAAATGTGTGTACTTTGAAAATAAGAATCACATCCCACACTAACTACCCAAACCTAACCTTCCGTTCGATAACAGTGAGAATCAAACCTGAAAACCCTCTAGAAGGGAAGAGTTTTACCAATGGGCTAACCCGCTTTCACGCGCGCGTGCAGAGAGAGAGAGAAAAAAAATGTACAAGACAAAAATAACAAGGTCCTCTAATACTTTTCTGGAGAGACTTACCCTCATTCCCTCGCAACAGGGATCCGCGAGGGTAGTGGACTTAGTTGTTACTCACCGCACAACACAAACTCAGCTGAGAAAAGAACCACAGCCTCTCCTGGTATCTATCATAGGCTATAGTCCGCTGCAGAGCAACAATACATTACACATAAGAGTTTGAAATGCCTTGCGGCTTACATTATAGCAGGGTCAAAAATACGAAAGGCAGACGGGCTCGAAGGCTCACAACAAAAGGAGTTGGGCAACTTCAGACCGAGTTAGCTCCCACGTCGTCTTGCAGAGCAATGCCTCAAAGGACTTGGTTGAAAGAAGGGAGGTTTCACCAGCTCAAGGCCTTGATAAGCCTCGCATCTTCTCTTCCCAGCAGCTGCCCATGCCGAGAAAACGGAATAAAATGAATTAACATCACTTCATCTGCAAAGAATGCTTTTGCGTTGAAGGTAAAAGTCATTCCTTGTTTTCCAAATGCACCAGCAGACTTTCATAGTAGATGAGAACCATAATGATTTTAATATGCTATTTATCCAGAGAAATCATTTGTGAAAGAACGTATTTTCTATATATGAAGGGGATTCAATCAGCCTGAAATGTTGACAAAAAAAAAAAAAAAACCCCCTCCAAACACTCTTCACACTAGAGCAATGTAGGAAAGATGGTCCTCAGTCTTAATGCCATTAGAACAAAAAGTGCACTCTAGTGAGGAAAAATACTTGTGTTTTAATTATTATTAGACGTCATTAGCATTTTCATATATAAGATTATGCTATTATTATTTCTTCTAAAGTTATGCAATAATTATCATTTTACCACACAAGTTGTTCTTTGTGTTTTATCATTTTCATATATAAGATTATGCTAATATTATTTCTTCTAAAGTTATGCAATAATTATTTACAGTATTTTTTTAGAACTCCATGCAGAATACTTTTGACACATGCTGTGCATTTGTTTAATAAATTATATAGCAGTTTGTATGTTGTTAACCCCCACCCTTAACTATTGTAGTGGTCAAAATCTGACCCACCTCAGGATCAAGACACGTATCCCTCACCATCAGAATTTCCCGAAGACGTTCGTAAGGAAAAACCTCTAAGCAAGAGCAATGTTCAAAATATTTCCGAGACCATTCCCTTCTCCCGAGGACATTAATTGTCATGAGGGCGTTCATTCTCTCGAAGTCGGTTCTTCCGACTTGAGCAAGATAACCTCTACAACTGGCTCCATCAACTCCCGCTTATATTTGTGGAGTATGTTACGTCACCAGATCATTCCATATTTCAAATATGATCCACGATCTCTATTACAACACGAGGAGTTTAAGAAAGCAGCAGATATCACTCCTACAATTAAGAGCACAATTCAAATCGTTACAAAAGATCACAACGTGTAGATCATGCGGTTATAGAATCCCACATCACTCACACTGACAATAAGAACCCTGGGTATATAAGATATCTAGAGGGGATAAAGACGGGGATGATTTGGATTTTGAGAGATATCTAGCGAGAAGAATATAGTTTATCTCAGTAGAATTCACTGTAATCCTCTGAAAATAGTGAATTTTCACTCTTCTCCCTGAGGTTTTTCCCAAATTGGGTTTCCACGTAAAACCTGAGTCTTTGCCCTTGTTTTTTTTTTCCTACTCCCTCTTAGATCCAGGTTACAATTAAAGCGCAGATAAATTCCTTTTGAGAATTTACCCCTACGACTATTAAGCTAAAGAAATAACTTTTAAAGTTTCGTTAAGGTCCTTGTTGAGACCCAAGGATGACTAATGAACAACCTAAAACAAATAGCAAAGTAAATATAGTAGGTAAGACAATTGTCATACATATATATATATATATATATATATATATATATATATATATATATATATATATATATATATATATATATATATATATATATATATATACGTGTGAGAAACTTTCTCACATGAAGACCGTGAGAAAACCATATAGGGGCGATCATGTGGATGATCCGAACCGTTCATCTTGATCTACATACTTTATTTAGGCTCCCAATAAAAATCACGTGAGTTCAATTCTTTTTACCCCATGCAACAAGTGGTTACAAAACATACGTTATATTCGCCATAGAATAAAGATGTCACTTGATGCATGGGTAAAAAGATTTGGAATCACGTGATTTTTTGTTGGTAGTCTAATTAGAGTATGTAGATCAAGATGAACGGTTCAGATCATTCATAAAATCTCTCTTATATAGTTTTCTCACGAAGCTTATTTTGAGAAAGTTTCTCATTTGAAAATTTTCCTATATATATATATATATATATATATATATATATATATATATATATATATATATATATATATATATATCAGAAATATGTATATCAGCTGACAGCTGAGAGTCCCTCTCAGCCTGCGGTGACGTAGCATATTATGAGCCACATAATTCGATAATCTAAAATGACGTTCCGCTTTTGAAAATAATTAAAATTACCAAAAGCCCTTATCGTTTGTTTTTTCTTGGAATGATGTATTAATTTTATATTCTTTATTATTATTTTTTCTTCTATTTTATATGTCTATCTCTCTGTGTCTCCTCACGCTGTCAAATCTTGGTCGCTGTCTTGTAAAACAAACGGTTTGAAGATGAAATTTCATACTGCGACTATGATCACAGAATTCAATTTTATCTGAAAATTTATTATTATGAATGCAACCAAAAGTCGCAGTCCAATTAAAATTTATTAATAAAAAGACTGCAACCTGATCGCAAAAATGAAAAATAAGTTATAAAATACTATGACCAAGGTCGCAGTGTTATCAAACAAAACTTTTCAAAAAGACTGCTATTACATAAGACTGCGATCAATGTCGCAGTTTTCGATCGCAGTCTTCTAACCATCTTAATTACTTAACTTTTGAGACCTTCTTCACTGCTTCAATTGACTATGTCTCTTGTTTCATAAGAATGCGACCTTGGTCGTATTCTATTTAGATTATTTAATAAAAAATTTAATGATCAAGGTCGCATTGTTATCAAACAAAATATTCTCAAAGAGACTTCTGTTACATAAGACTGTGACCGAAGTCGCAATCTTCTAATCATCTTAATTAATTAACTTACGAGATTATTGTCACTGCTTCAATTGACTGCGACTCTTATTTCATAAGACTGCGAACACGGTCGCAGTATCCTATTTAGCTTAGCAAGATCGAAAAAATACTGCGACCCTAATCGAAAAAATAAAAAAAAGGCTCTGCAACACTGCGACCAAAGGTCGCAATGTAAAATAAAAATAAATCTAAAAAGTGAAAATGATATTAAAAAATTTAAATCCAAAATTTTTCTTTTCAGAAACTGGGACTTCGATTGCAATTTCAAAAAACAAAAAAATAAAATAAAATAAACTGTTTCAAGTCCCAGTAATAGATTTTTATTGTGATCAAAACATCTTTAAAAAAAAAACTTAAACATTAATGCAACTATGGTTGCATTCTTTTAAAATAATTTATTTTTCTAAAATTTAGTAATCAAGATCTGTAATTTTTTATTTAAAAAACTCAAAATTTTCAGATCTGTAATTTTTTAGTGGAGGAACAGTTGTAGCAAGGTTAAAAGTGAAACTGAGGGTATTTTAGTCATTGGGTAACGAAAAGTGATTGAGGGTCTTCTTTTACCGCCTAAATTTTTGACTTCTTTGCGGTTAATATAAAGTCATGTCATGCCGGCTGAGAAACTCTCTCAGCTGTCGGCTGAGGTACAGTAACCCCTATATATATTAAGCTTTTTGGGGACAGAAGTTAAAAGAAGAATCTCAAATTTTAAAAAATATGAAATTTGAATATTGTATATTTTCATTTGTTATTTGTTGAGGATGATGATAAACATTCTACTTTTTAAAATGATAAATGTAATGTCTAAAGCATTATGAACCAAACTAAAACTTGTAAGCTAAATCTTTTATGTTAACTGACAATTTCCAAGAAACAACCATTTTGAATCAAATATTACGGAACCAAAAGCTTCATCTTAACCTGGATCCTCCTATGAAAATTACAGTTTCAAAATTCTACGACTTTTAGGTCATGATACAAAGTTGATGAATCTGATGATTAAGAGGCATATACAGAAATATGTATATTTGTATGACTACAGGACGCCTTAAGGGCCTCTACATTCTGACAGTCTCATCTGTGGTCTTTCTTCGGGCCTTCTGGATCATTTTGTCATCTAAATAATCAGAGACCAAACCCTTCAAGAAATTTAAAAACTTGGAGAAAATGATAATTGTTCATCGTCAAGAGTCAAGTATTATTACTATTCAATCTTCCTGATCACCACATCAATCAAATTTAATTACTCTTCATATCACAATTTACAATTAACTGACAATTTTATGGAAATAACTGCCCTTTTTATCAAAATAAAAATGATTCAGATCAAAATACGACAAAGTCTTGTTCCCAAGAGGGAGGAAAACCTTGAAAATTTCCATTTGACTCAGCCAACAAGATTCGTTGCAGATTCACTATAAATTTCCAAACCTCACAAATTACAGCTCAAGTCTGTGACAACCAACAGTAGAAAATAATATATAAACTAGTACAGGATTTTCTGGCATGTACAATGCACGTGAATAAAGTAAATTTATATTAAACTTTTGATGTAATTGTGTTTTGTAAAAAGATATATACTAAAGAAGATGATGAGAATTGAGAACCACCAATGTAATTATTTAATTTCATTTCATTACTAATACATGTCTCATTAAATTCACTCTTTAATAAATCCTTTTTCCAAACTTCAATTCCCAATGATATTTCTTCAACAAATCACTGTAGATTATTATTTTTCTTTTCAAAAATGCTCCTCTCCTTTCCAACGACTTCTAAAATGATACAAATAGTTCTGTAATTTTATGGGCACAACCTTGTCTACACAGCCTCTCCAAGTTTTGGAGTTATATATATTATATTAGAGAAAACTTATGGCAATGAACAGAAGAACCTCAGTAAGAGGAGAGATATAGATGTAAACACACCTATATTAGGACTTAATCTTGTCAGCTGTTGGGGATGTGCATGGAAGAAATATTCCGGGCATGAATTATGGTTCTTGTTCTTTGCTATGGGCAGCATCCAATTCCAAGATATGATTTGTAATCATTGATATACACATAATCTGATATATTGAAAGGTTAGACAGAAACCATATCCCAACAATGAGAGAGAAAATGACAAAATGAAAATGGAAATGGTCTAGCATATTTTGTATTAAAGCATGAAAGAGGAGGCATGTAAGGCAGCAATTGTAAGCAACAAACTAAAGTTAGGGGCAGGAAGATATAGTATCCATACCTCAACAGATTATCACTATATTATGATTAAGTCCAAAAATTTCTGGATCCAATAATAGTTTGTGAACAGTCCACGAGTTATGTTAAGTTTGCAGTTTCCATTTTCTAAAGAATTACACATTTTGTCGGTGAACAACTCATGAAATTATTGGAGGAATTTCAATGTTTCCAGTGAATTCTGTGACTATGCAAAGCCGTGCGAAACAAACTGGAAGATGCATAAATGCTGAGGCCTCACTTATGGCTAACCGAGGGGTTTGTAGTCGAACATCCTAGGTTTAAGACCTGGCTGACACACATAAACATGTGTGTGCATGCTTCTGTGTTGAAAGTAGGGGCGGGTTAGAGATTGCGGAGTCCAATGGGAACATCACACACATCATTGTGTTCACCAAGAGCGCGTTTGCGCACACACACAAAAAACACACAAGACACATAAAAAAGAAGAGGAAAAGAATTTTCTTGATTTCATAAGCAAGAAGAAAAGAGTTACATCCTCAAGTCATATATATAATTCGGATAAATCCATATGTAACAATTGGTCTACATAGCTGGTCAGATGCCAAAGTCCTAGTGTTGGCAAATGGTTGAGAATGGTCCTAAAAAGGATTCTCAAATCTCATTTATGCTTCCAACTTGAGTATGATTGCCAAGGGAGGTCTTCTCACACAATACTACAACTAAACCTGGATGTGGCAGGAATGGCAAATGCTGAATCTAGCTGCAACACCAGATTGTGCTAACAAATTAAATATTGATGGGGATGGGCATGATAATCGTTACATAAAAGGAAATCGAGCAACTATATATATATATATATATATATATATATATATATATATATATATTATATATATATATATATATATATATATATATACTTTTCTTTCAAACGCTCTAATTAGTCCCTGTGATATTTAGATCTACTAACTAGAAGTGACAGCTACATTCTCGCTCAACTTTCTGAAAGTTCAACTTCACGACAAGGTTCAACCTTGCAGGCTGATTAGCATTATCTATACATCTTTTATTTTCTATGAGCAATCTGGCTGTAAACTTTCTTCCCGCAAAACCAAAAGTACTTTGTAGTTTTATATACCTGAAAACCTTGTGAATCTAAACTAACAACTCAGACCTACAAAAAGTTTGAGATATACTATTGTAAATCCTCAATCCTAATCCACAGGTACCAAATTCCTTTCCAGTAGTAACCTCACAAGCACTCGAGCTGACCAAATTTTATACATAACTCTTCACAACAATCATCCTAGACTTGAATTCTTTCCAATAGGCATTCCATTCTATTACAGTCACTCTGCATTGGCTAATGAACTTGAGACTGTAAGCATATAAAGGTCCCAATTTGAGGTTATCTGCACCCATTTACTCTATTTCTCTTTGACCAGTAATTCAGCATACTATAACACCGAGCATGATTAATCTATAGCATTTTTAGTTCAGTGTCTCAGTAGCTTCAAAATGTGAAACCCAAAACATAATCCACTTAGCTCTTATGTATTGCAGATTATGGAATAGGTTATAAGGTTTATGATAATTCAGTGATACATGCACTCTTAATTGGATTAGAATGTAAGATTAGAATGAAGGACTTGTCAGAAACCACTTTGCTCAAAAGCTTAATACATTGGGTTTTAGGCTAACAATGTTTATCAATAACCATAAAGCAAACCTAATGTAGAGAGAGAGGGCAAAATCAGGAGATAGAGTTTTTTAACTCTATGACAGGACTTCGGTCGATCGACCGACATGCACAAGGCTTGAATCGGTTGACTGATGTTGCACGAGAAAGAGGAATTGCCGGGTTGGTCAACCGGGCGGTCCAGTAAGTCCTGTAATGACAGAGGGCATTGAGCGGTCGACGGCCGATCGACCGCACATTTGGGTCGGTCGACCGAGTGGTCGACAGTCGGGTCAGAACAGATTCTGGACCCAACCTGGAGCTATTTTTGGGATTTCTTCTCCTCCCTATACATAAAAGAAGTAACCCATTCTTCGGGTTAAGGATTTTCTGAGTGAGTTCTTGAGAGAACTAATTGTAATCCTCTTGTAATCTTGTATATATCAATAGATATCTGTCTCTTCTGCCCCGGAGACGTAGGGACCTTGCCGAACCTCATAAACCCTTGTCTCCCCCTCTCTCTTTGTGTGTATTTATGCATCTAGAGTTTGTATTCTTAGCATGCTAGAGGACCAACAAGTGGTTCAGAGCACTAGGCAACGCTTAGACCTCGTTTGGACGAGTGGATCTTGATTTGGAGCTTGGTTCTTGGAGACCTCAAGCTTGGAGTGGATAAAAATCAGATTTTTATTGTATTAGATCTCATCTTCTACAATTAGGTGGAGAGATCAATTGAAAACGCTTCTTAGAGCTTCAATTGAAGGTAAAAATCCTATCTTTATCTCGTAGACCTTTCATAGTTGTTATACTTGCGTGGTTGGTTGAATTGGAGTAGAAATGGTCGAAGAAACATCCGATGGGAGTAGTTCTTTTGTTGTGAAGAATATAGAAAATTATCACTATACAAAAATTGATGTGGTGAAGTTTGATGGCACAAATAAATTCAGATTGTGGAGAAGTGAGGTGTTGGATGCGCTAAATGCCCAAAACTTGGAGGACACTCTCGAATTGCAAGAGAGGTCGAAAGAGATAGAAGAGAAGATTTGAAAGAAAATGAATAGAACAACATGTGAAGTGATTAGGTCGTGTTTATCACAAGACCTAAAATATGATGTGAGATGAATGAGACTTCTGCAAAGAAGATTTGGGAGACCCATACGAGCAAATATTTGACAAAGAGTGTTAAGAATTGCTTGCATTTGAAAAGAAGACTGTACAATTTCCAGTTGAAGAGGAGGGGTTTCAATTAGTGATCATATCAACACTTATACAAAACTTCTCGCGGATCTAGCAAATGTTGATGTTGTGATAGATGAGGAAGATAAGGCTTTGATCTTGTTGAGTTCTCTTCCTGATAAGTTACATAAGACATGTGTCCTTACCCTGATAAATGAAAGAACATCACTGAGTTATAGTGAGGTCAAAACTGCCCTTGTAAATCTCGAGTTGAAAAGAAAAGACAAGAAATCCCTTAGTGATATATCGGCGGGGCATTAACCGAGGAAGAAGTCCAAATCAAAGAGAAGAAAATCACGGTAGATCAAAATCTAGGTCACAATATGGCAACTGTAGTTTGACTCGTGATCAGTATGCATTTTGTAAACAAACTGGTCATTGAAAGAAAGATTGTCCTGAGCTCAAGAAGAAAAACAAAATGAAGGAGAAGTTAGGAAAACCTTCAGAAGTGGATGTCACCAAGTCAGATGGGAATGAATCTGATTTTTTACTTTCTCACTCTCTATCACACCGTCAATATGTTACTCGGATGCATCAGAGTGGCTATTGGCCACGGGGACTACCTATCACATATGTCTCGGAGGGATGATTCTCTAATCTAGAGAAGTTGGATAGTGACATAGTAATCATGGAGACGATGTATGTCAGATAATTAGGATAGGTACCGTTCGAATCAAGATGTTCGATGGTGTGATTAGAGATTTGACGGATATGAGATATGTTTCTCAAATGAAGAATAACATCATCTCAGTTGGAGTTATGGAGTCAAAAGGGCTCAAGATGTCAATGGAGAATGGAGTTCTCAAGGTCGCGGAAAGGTCCTTGGTTGTGATGAAGGGGATCAGAGATAGGAACTTGTATTACTTGAAGGGTAGTACAATCACATGTTATTTGACTACTTCAGTGGTTTCAGATGTAAATGCTACTCAGTTATGGCATATGAGACTTGGTCACGCATGTGAGAAGTCTATGCAAGCCTTGGCAAAGCAAAGCTTACTGAAGGGCGCAAAGACCTACAAGTTGAAATTCTGTGAACACTGTGCATTAGGCAAGAAGATCAAGGTGAAGTTTGTCATTGTGATTCACCGTATAAATGAAATTCTTGATTATATGCATATAGATGTTTGGGATCCCTCTAAGAATGCATTTCTTGGAGGGAAATACTATTTTGTCTTCTTTGTGGATTATTACTCTAGGCGAAATTGTGTGTACACCATGTCGTATAAAAGCGAAGTCCTAGGTATCTTTGTGGAGTGGAGAAAGAGAATGGAGTTGCAAACAGGCAGTTGTCCTGTAATGGAGGATAGTACAAGAGTGATCCGTTTCTGCAGTTGTGCTGTGATGAAGGCATTGAGCGACACTTCATAGTTAGAGAAACTCTGCAATAGAATAGGGTGGCAGAAAGATTTAACCGTACCTTACTGGAGAAGAAACAGTACTTGTTGTCAAATAGTGAACTGAACAAGTTTTTTTGGGCTGAAGTGATGACTTATGCAAGTCATCTTATAAATAGATTGCCATCATTTGTGATAGAAGGAAAAACTCCGATGAAAGTGTGGTCGGGCAAAATTGCTACAGATTATAATATGCTCCGTGTGTTTGGATGTCCGACTTATTATTATGTGTGTGATTGGAAATTGGAGCCACGAGTTAGAAAGACGTATTTTTAGGGTTCAAAAGAGAAGTAAAGGATGCAATCTATGGGACTATGAAGACCGAAAATACTTCTGAGCAGAGATGTCACTTTTGATGAGTCTTCTATGATAAAGATTTCAAGCTCTCAGTAGGTGGAGAGTGGCTAGACCGAGGGAATATCTCAAAGGGTGGAGAGTGATGCATCTTCACCATCTTCAGATAGTACTGTATCTTTTGGGGTGCCGACTGTTGTGACACAGTTCGAGCGTCATATACAAGAAGAAGATACAGATGATGTGATTGAGGATTCGGAGCCAGAGGGTCAGGTCCCATATTCAATTGTCGCACACAAGCCCAAAAGAAATATACGAAAAACTGCTCGTTTTTGAATATGGTTGTGGCCTATGCAGTTTCAATACAGATCTGAAAGATAGTGTTCCAAGTACATTTAAAGAAGCAGAGTTAAGCTCTGAGTTTGAATTGTAGAAGAAGGCTATGGTGTAGGAAACTGAGTCTCTCTATGTCAATGACACATGGGAACTCATAGAGTTACCCAAAAAGAAGAAGACTATTTGATGTAAATGAGTTTATGCAAAGAAAGAAGGATCTCTGGATGGTAGTGTGCGTTACAGGTCATATTGGTAGCCAAGGACTATACTCAAAGGGAGGGTATAGATTACAATAAGGTGTTCTCACTGGTTGTGAAACACTCTTCCATTCGTATACTGTTGGCACTTGCAGCACAGTATGACTATAAGTTGGACCAGCTCGACGTGAAGATTGTTTTCCTGCACGGTGATCTAGATGAGATCTACATGATAGAACCGTTGGGATTTAAAGTTGCAAGGAAGGAGAAGGTGTGCAAACTTGAGAAGTCGCTATATGAAGCAGTCACTGAGACAATGGTACAAGCACTTTGACAAGTTGATGTGTGGTCGTGATTAAACTAGGAGCTTATATGATCCATGCGTTTACTTTCGCAAGCTACCGAGCAATGAGTATATCTATCTACTCTTGTACGTAGATGATATGCTAATAGCTTCTAAGAACAAATCATCGATAAATAAATTGAAAGTACAATTATTTTGTGAGTTTAAAATGAAAGATCTGGGAGAAGCTAGGAGGATACTGATATGGAAATTGAAAGAGATGGTGAAGGGGAGAGTGAATCTGACTCAGAAAGCTTACTTGCAGAAAGTGCTTCAGAAGTTTCTGATTAGTAATGAAGCTAAGTCTGTGAGTAGTCTGTTGGCCTCTCATTTTAAGCTTTCAGCTAGAATATTTCTGAAGACTATAGATGATCATGAGTATATGTCTCACGTTCCATACGCTAGTGCAGTTGGTAGTCTTATTTATACTATGGTGTGCACGAGACCGGATTTGTCACAGGCCGTGAGCATAGTATCGAGATACATGCATGATCTTAACAACGGTTATTAGGAGACTGTGAGATTATGCGGTATGTTAAAGGTATCGTAGATGTTGGGTTGGTTTTTGATAAGGATGTTACAGGCAGTGTTCAAAAAAACGCGTTATGTAACGCGTTATAACGCGTTACGGTAACTAACGCGAGGGATTCGTTACGAAACAGGTGTAAAAAACGCAAAAACATATAACCTGGGTTTTTTACATAGTAACGTATGTTACGTTACGTTAAATACATAACGCACAGTAACGTACGTTACTGTGCAATCAAAACAAATATAAAGGGGCGCGAGCTCCTCGTTCTGATCTAGGGCACGATCGAACCAAAAAAAAAGGGAGAAGAAGAAAGAAGCTGTCGTCGTCGCCGATCCCTGCCGCCGTCGATTCCCTGTCGCCGTCGATTCCCTGTCGCCGTCGCCGGTTCCCTGCTGCCGGAGGTACTTCCTCACTGTTGGCGCCTTAAAGAAAGAAGAAAGAAGAAAGAAGAAGAAAGAAGAAGGGACGTACCTGCCTCATGACCGCCGGCGGTGAGTCGTCATCCTCTGATCTCAATCTTTAGCCTCCGATCTCTCTCTAGCCCTCCGATCTCTCTCTCTCACCTGATCTCTCTCAGTCCCGATCTCTCTCTCTCTCACCTTTCTTCCCCTCCCGATCATCTCTCTCTCTCTCTCAGCTCTCCCCATCTCTCCCTGTCTCTCTCTGCTCTCTGGTTCTCTCTCCCCCAGCTCTCTCCCTCCCGATCTCTCTCCTCTGCACTCTCTCCGTCCCGCTCTCTCTATGTGCCCTCTCCCCCTCTGATCTCTCTCTGCGTGAGCAGAGAGAGATCAGAGGGGGAGAGGGCACATAGAGAGAGCGGGACGGAGAGAGTGCAGAGGAGAGAGATCGGGAGGGAGAGAGCTGGGGAGAGAGAACCAGAGAGCAGAGAGAGACAGGGAGAGATGGAGAGGGGGACAACTCGCAGGGGAGAGAGAGATCGCAGTCTCGCAGGGGAGAGACTGAGATCGCAGCCTCGCAGAGGGATTTTAAGGGGAAAGAGAAAGAAAGATATTAAGGGGGAGAGAGCAGAGATATTTAAGTGATGGGGGAGATAATACAAGTTAATTATCATGCTTTAAAATTCAATGCAGCATGCTTGTTATATTTTTTTTTGCTAAATTGGCATGCTTATTAGTTGTTAATTGCTATAATTCAATTTCAATTATCATGTTTGTTAGTTAATTATTATAATTCATTCTTATTTGTGTAGATTGAATAACATGGCTAAAAGTTTGGATCTCGCACATGAATTTGCGGATCATATAGCCGGTGATCCTCCGAATGTGTTTTATTGTAAATTTTGTAAGCATAAAATAACTGCTGGAATCACTAGGCTTAAACATCACTTGGCCGGTACTAAAAAAGGCGTTAAAATATGTGCGCAAGTCCCGTCCAATGTGAAGCAAGCTTGTAAAGACATGTTGTTGGTCACGGAGGTGGAAAAGAAGGAGTTAATAATCCGTGAAATTGAGAGGATGGGAGAATCACAGGAAGATGTGGTAAGCCAAGAATTGCAAAGCGTTGCCGGAAGCAACTCCCAACCCCGAACTCTTGGGCCTTTGAATAAATTTATCAATCTTGAAGCCCGCCAATCGACACTTGAGAGCTCTTATAAGAAGGAGGCAAGAGAGAAATGTGTAAGAAAAATTGGGAGATGCATCTATGCACTTGGGCTTCCATTTAATATCATTCAAACTCCTTATTGGAAGGAGATGATAGAAGAGGTCGGATCATTTAGGATAGGCTTGAAGCAACCATCCTCTTATGAGATAAGTACACGGGTACTTAAAGCTGAGGTAGAGGATTAGATAAGATCAAAGCGACGCACATGGCGGCTTGGAAGCAATATGGATGCACGGTGATGTCGGATGGATGGACAGATAGGAAGAGTAGGAGTTTGATAAACTTTCTTGTGAATT
Organism: Agave tequilana; assembly: GCA_038442645.1. NCBI lineage: Eukaryota > Viridiplantae > Streptophyta > Magnoliopsida > Asparagales > Asparagaceae > Agave > Agave tequilana. Next base: position 33,226 of record JAVJIF010019525.1, on the reverse strand, counting down.
CCCCTGAGGGGACTTTTTTTTATAAGTCCATTGATGCGTCAGAATCGATCAAGACCGGAGCTTTCTTGTAGGAGTAACTTGATAAGGTGGTGGAGGAGATTGGTGAGGAGCATGTTCTTCAAGTGATTACCGACAATCATGCATCTTATGTAAATGCCGGTGCAAGACTTATGGACACAAGAAAATGTCTTTATTGGACTCCTTGCGCTGCTCATTGTCTTGACTTGATGCTTGAAGACATAGGCAAGATGAAAATTCACGCAGAGACTCTTGAGATGGCAAAGTGTATAACCCAATTCATATACAATCATGGTTGGATTCTTAATTTGTTTCGGGCACACACAAAAGGGAAGGAACTCCTAAGATCGGCCATTACACGATTTGCTACTTCCTTCTTAACTCTACAAAGATTGTACCAATTAAGACAACCTTTGAGAAAGATGTTTGCATCCGAAGAATTCAATAAGAGCACTTGGGCAAAAAAACCAAATTGAGTGAAAGTAAAAAGAGCGGTGATTTCTACTAGAAGTTTTTGGGCCAAAATTCTATTTTGCTTTAGCACCACACTTCCACTCGTATATGTTCTACGAGAGGTGGATTCGGATGTGAGGCCATCTATACCTTTTCTTTATGATATGCTTGATACTGCAAAGGAGAAGATACGGGATGCGTGTGGTGCAGTAAGAGAAAGTACATGCCTTACTGGAATATGATTGATCAGAGGTGGACAGGTATGTTGCATAGACCTCTTCATGCGGCAGCGTACTTCCTAAACCCAAGATGTTTCTATAGCGAGAATTTTAGCAATGATGCTGAGGTAAGAAGAGGCCTTCGTGAGTGCATGCAGTGCATGATCCCTGACATTCGTGAGTATGCACAGGCTGACGTGGAGTTAGATAGTTATAAACAGAAGCTTGGAGAATTTGGAAGCCAGTTAGCTCAAATGACCTTGAACGCTCGTAGTCCAGGTATAATTTAGTGAATATCTTTAATTCTTTGATTCTTTGTTTAGTCATGCGATGTCTAACGCTTATTCTTTTAGCTACTTGGTGGGAGAGATTTGGAGATGAAGTTCCTACACTTCAAAAGTTCGCAGTTCGAATTCTATCTCTTACTACTAGTGCTTCCGGATGTGAACGCAACTGGAGCACTTTTGAGTAAGTAAGAAAAGTTAAAACCTACAACTTATAAGTTATAACTTTCTTTATAATAAATAAGCAATGACTTAATTTTAATAAATAAATTTGTTTGTTGAAGGTACATTCAAAGAAAAGATGCCGCTTGGAGCAATTACGTCTGCAATCCCTCGTTTATGTTATGTATAACATCAAGCTTCGAGAGAGGAATATTCGTAGGAGGCGATTGCATATTGATCCGATTTTGATAGAGGAGCCTGCTAGCGATGATGAGTGGCTTGTAGAGACTGAAGAGCCTTGTCTTATGGATGATATTGCATGGCTAGATGAAGTAAGGGAAGAAGATGAGGCAAGGGAAGACGAGGACAGAGATTTTCTAGATGTCACTACACTTGGTAATGAAGGCACTAGCATTGCGGTTGATAGTGAGTCTAGAGAAAAGAGACAAAGGGTAGATAGTTGTTCTTCTATGGACAAAGGGAAAGGACCTGTCATTGATGATGTGGATGAGACCAGGGACGATATCGATCCGGAAGATGCTGAGTACATCTTAGAGGAGGATGATTTAGTCATCATAGATGAGATTAGGGCATGATATTATTCCAGGATTTATGACTACATTATTTTGTATAACTGACTTATATTTGCGAACTTCTTTTGAAAATTGTTATGTTTGTGAACTTGTTATAACTTGTGAATGTGAAAAATTATTGCTATACTTCCTAAAATTTGTTGTGAGACTTCATAAATATGTTATATATTTGTTTATTTTTTAGATTTTTTAAAATTATTTTTATTTATTAAAATTTTTAAATATACTATATATATTTATTTATATTAAATAAATATTAAATCACGTAACCTATGTTATGCGTTACGTTATAAACTATCTTAACATAACAAAAGAAAAACGTTATCGTTACGTTATCGTTATTTTGAACATTGGTTACAGGTAAGCAGGAGTGCACAGATTATGTGGATTCTGATTATGCTGGAGATCTTAACAAGCGTCGGTCCACTACAGAGATGTCTTTACCTTGTCACAGGAACCAATGAGTTGGCGCTGTACTTTACAGTTTACAGTGGCTCTGTCAATGACAGAAGCAGAGTACATGGATTTGACAGAGACTGAAAAGAAAGCCATTTGGCTTTAGGGCTTTATGGATGACTTATAGGTCGAACAAGACTTCTTGCGAGTCCATTGTGATAGCATGAGTGCTATCTATACAGTGAAAAATCAAGTCTATCATGCGAGAACGAAGCATATTGATGTCAAGTACCACTTTGTGCGGGATGTTCTTGAAAATAAAGATATCGAGGTGAAGAAAATTCACACCAAAGACAATTCTGCAGGCATGCTTACAAAGGTGGTTCCCGAAGTCAAGTTCAATCATTACAAAAACTTGCTCTGAATCCTTCCGGTTGCTTGAGCTCGATGGAGTTCATTTGAATGAACTACGAGAGGATTGATCCCTTGGGTAGGGGGTACGTAGGCAACCATAATGGTGCAGCCCAATCGCTGAAGCTGAAATCGTGTTGATTTCACCGAGATCGTGTGTCAATGTCGCCGAGATCGTTTGTCGATTTCGTGTGTCGATTTCACCGAGATCGTGTGTCAATTTCGCCTGAATTTCGCCTGGATGGCTCAAGCCAAGATCATATGTCAATTTCGCCCAGAGTTCATAAGAGTTCGGCTCAGATTTTAAAAATCTTTACCGAGGTGGAGAATGTAGAGAGAGGGCAAAAACATGAGATAGAGTTTTTTTTTAACTATGACAGGACTTCGGTCGATCGACCGACATGCACAAGGCTTAGATCAGTCGACCGCCTGTTGCACGAGGAAGAGGAACCCAGTTTGGTCAATCGACCGATATTTTCAATAAGTCCTGTAATTACATAGGGCATTAAGCAGTCAACCGGCAGTCGGGTCAGAACAGATTCTGGACCCGACCTGGAGCTATTTTGGAGTTCTCTTCTCCTTCCTATAAATAAAGAGTGTAACATATTCTTAGGGTTAAAGATTTTCTGAGTGAGTTCTTGAAAGAACTAATTGTAATCCTCTTATAATCTTGTGTATATCAATAGATCTATCTCTTCTATCCCGTGGATGTAAACATCTTGCCGAACCTCGTAAACCCTTGTCTCCCTCTCCTTTGTGTGTATTCGTGCATCTAGGGTTTGTTTTCTTGGCATGCTAGAGGACCAACACCTAACACTTGAACACTATCTCTCACGTGGGCTTTTGAGCCATGTGGAGAGGCCTCTAGCATAACATGAGTCACATGCAATTAGAGAATAAGTGAGAGTAAACAAACATATCTTAAATTTCGAATAACGAAGTTTGAAGCCAGAACTTTTCAAAACCTGATAACCTCCATAATTATGTCAATAACCACTTTATCCAAAAACTTAATCTATTGAATTTTTGGCTAGGAGAGAATTAGCACCAGAGGGGGCGTAATGAGATGATGCTGTTGGAACTTACAGTTTGATGATAATAGATTTTAATGATAACAAATGTGATGTAAGTATATTGGAGCTTAATCTACATAGTTAGTACAAAGTTCTGGTAACTCAAGTTTATTCAAGGATATTGACTATTTTTGTATTTTTTTAGAAATTTATTAAAAGCTTTGATCACACAAACAAAATAGTTTTATAGTCGACTAACCCCTTTCTATAGTCAACTAATATATCCTTTAGTCGACTTATAATAGTTTATAGTCGACTAAGTATCTTCACAGAAAAATATCTGTTCTTTGTTTGTTGACTGTAATCAATATTAGTCGACTACCCCTTTTATATAGTCGACGAAGTTTAATTTTCAGAGAATTATCATTCCGTGTCAGCCTACATAAAGTCGACTTGATCTTTAGGCTAGTCGACTAACCCAAACAAAACTTCTTATAGTAGTCGACTACGCTCATTCTTAGTCGACTAATTATAGTTTCTGACTGTTATTCAGTTTTGATTTTTTGGTGTTTTCTCTAACGTTTTGATTTCAAATTTGAGTTGATAACTTCCCTAACTGACCATTAATTTACCTATAAATAGGGATGTTATCCTTAGATGTAGTTACCAATTCAAATCATAAGTTTTCTGTTTAAAACTCTGTTGAAAATTCTGTTTTTTTAGAAAACTAGTTTCTACTTTGTGTTCTTCACACAATCCAATTCTTTTGTGAAGAATTCTGAGAGTTCTCCTATAAGATACCTTATTCACAATCACGTACAAATTTCAAAGATTATAGGATACATTGTAATCAATCATAAAGTGTGACGCCCCGATCCCAAAGATACGGGAACGTCACTGCAACGCATATACGTAGGTCAGATGGTGCCCCCACGTATATACGCTAAGCATAAGTGCAACAAGTATCAGAGTACAACACACAGCGCGGTATATTCATATGCCAACTTACAAAAGATAAATACAAAGCTATACAAGTTATGATAAGCAAAAATCACTTTACAAGTGTCTTTTATCACAACCCAAGTCCAAAAAGAACGATATACAACCAAAAATACAAAAATGCTCACGTAAGGATGGAGATCCGTGAACCAAAAAGAAGTGTCGGGCAGGATAGATCTAGAGCTGGTCAGCCTGCTCTCCTAGGTAAGCCAAGTCCTCTGTGGAAGGCTCCACTTCGACCCAGGCCTCGGAATCTGAATATGCAAATCCAAAGGGTCAAGACATAATACAACAAATAAAGGTAGCCAAGTGGCAAGGATCATGAATAGAGATAATGAAATAGTACTAAGTAACAATGTATGACAAGAGATGTAATCTAAGAAAGATAAAGTCATATGCAATAAATCTACAATTAACGTCTTATTATTATTACTTGTCTTACTGTGATATCTAGCTATGTGACCCAGCGTCCCAGAGCACATAGATCCATATCCTAGTGAAACAAGGTTGTTATTGGAAACAGCGGTTGTATCGACGAACTATGTTTACAGTGTGTCCCGTGCATGCCCGGGACCACGGCCCAGTATTGTTCCGTTGCTTGAAGACGGAACCTGCCGCTAGGCTAAACAGGAGGGTCTTATGTATGCCCTTGTCATGACAGTAAACAGGAAAGGGAGGAAGCACTCCCCTCGGTCCCCTGGAGTACCACAGGTAAGACCGGAAACATGGTGCACATCCTAATACCACTGTAAACACGAACACATATCGATATTCCGCATATTTCCCCCTGACCCATGTGTAAGTTGGTGCATTTTATGTAAAAGTCCGGTGTATCATGCTTTGTTTTAAGAGATGGCATGATAGGTGGTGATGTTGCTATTTAACATGCCATGAAACGAATATATACAATAACAAGTCAGGAGGCAATAGGAGATGCATCCATTCAGTTATATGTCATGTAGTGCTGGTATTGAAGCATGAACAAGCAGGAAATAATACACATGTAACAAGTATAGGTACTAAATTTAGAACAGAAATTAACTATGACACACAGCCAGGATTAGTCGACTAGGGGTAAGGGTTAGTCGACTAATACTGGGATACAAAGAGTTAGAATTCTGTTTCAGGGAAAATTAGTCGACTAGGGTAGGAAGGTTAGTCGACTAATAGGGAGTTATAGTCGACTGATGGACACTTAAGTCGACTAAGTCTGCTGATACAGAAAGTTGGGTTTCTGATCCAGGAAGGATTAGTCGACTAGGTGGATTCAGGAGTCGACTAATATGGGTTTCCAGAGAGTTTATTAGTCGACTGATATTTTGGGCAAGTCGACTAATGCTGGGTTTTCCAGAAAAACTAAATTTCAGCTAAGTGTTCTAGTCGACTAGGTCTTATGGTAAGTCGACTAATAGTGGGGAAAATCAGTGTACAGGACAGAAATTCTGGAAACGTGTTTGATGGCTAAATTCCTGGTTTTAGGTGACCTATGTGTACAAGAAGTGTAAATACAGTGCTCTAAGGCTAATACAAGTCTTGGTGAGTGAATTATTCCCTTGGAATGGTTGGATTTGAGCTTAGATGACCTAAAAATAGGATTTTTAGTGTGCAAGTGAACAAAGATTTCTACTTCAAGTATGTGATGTGTGAATTAGGTCTTGGTGAGTAAGAACTCACCTGGAGGGGTCAAATCTGAAGCTTGATCCAAGGATGGAGGTGTTGGCTCCAATCCACAACTTGTAGTTGAAGCTAGGTTGAAGAACTAGCTCTTGGAGTTGCCTTGGGGAGTAGTGGTTGAAGATGGAGCTCTAGATGAAGTCCTTGATGAATCCCTTGTGATCTAGAGGTGGTTGTGAAGGGATTTGGGTGATCTCTTGAAGTTAGGGTTTGTTGAAGAGGAAGAAGAAGGGGATTTTGCAATTCCTCTCTTGATGAAGAAATGAGAAGGAAAGGGGGAAATTTGCAATTGAAGGAATTTATATGTTGGGATTTATGTGAAGGGGTTGACATTTTGGTGAAAGTGAGGGGTTACCTTGCAAAAGGAGGGGTGAGGTGAGTGTCCTCTCTTTGGCCACTTGGCCGGCTGTGGGAGAGGGAGAGAGTGAGTGGGGTTAGGTGAAGTGATGAGTGGGAAATGAGGTGGAAATGAAGTGGAATTTGGATTTTTGCAATTTGGAAAAATGCCCGAAATTCAAGTATTTTGGAATGGTCTGAAAATTTTACCAAAAATCAAGAATGATATTTGAAGACCAATGGTGAAATTCGTTTGAAGAAATACTGTATAGATTTTTAATTAAAAATCCCGGAATCAGTTATTTACCGACTCCGAAAGAATTTTCATAAATTTATAAAATCTCCAGAAAAAGAGTGTGAGTAGGAAATATGATTCTAAGCAATAAAGTCTAAAGGACTTTCTAGAAATTCCTAACAGTTTGGAAGATAAAAATTCGGAAATCGGTCAGCGGTACTGGCCGACACCGGTTTCGGAGAAATTCATTTTAATTCCAGAAAATTCCAGAAAATCACATAAAATATTAAATATTGGAAAATGATATTTGAAATTAAAATCGGTCAAATACGGAAGGTACATCGGAAAATACGGTCAAAGGACTGAATACGTAACTAGGCACGTATTCCGGGAGAGGGGTATTACAATCTACCCACCTTACGAAAATTTCGTCCTCGAAATTTCATAAGGTAAAAGATAACAGGAAAAGCAATAGATAGATATGGATACAAGGAAAGATAACGGTAGAAAAAGTAGAAGGGAAGAGTCTTACCCAATCAAGATGTGAAAAGATGAGGATAACGATCCCGGATAACGTCCTCACGCTCCCAAGTGGCCTCTCCTGGCGCATGCCTGTTCCATGACACCAATACCAATGGAATAGCTCTGTTCTTCAGTGTCTTGACACTCCTATCCAGGATGGCCAACGGCTGCTCTTGGTATGATAAATCCGGTTGTAACTCCAGCTCAGAATAATCCAGAATATGGCTGTCATCCCTGACATACTTCCTCAACTGAGACACGTGGAAGACATTATGCACCCCGTCCAAAGATGGCGGTAATGCCAATCTATAGGACACATCTCCCACACGATCCAGGATCTCGAATGGGCCAATAAACCTTGGACTCAGCTTCCCACGAGCACCGAACCGGATCACTCCTCTGGTAGGTGATATCCTCAAGAAGACATGATCTCCAACCTGGAACTCCAATGGCCTTCTCCGAGTGTCTGCCCAACTCTTCTGCCTACTCTGAGCAGCCCTGAGATGATTTCTGATAACCCTGACTTTCTCTGTAGTCTGCATCAGAATCTCAGGTCCCAAAAGACTCCTCTCACCGACTTCATCCCAACAAATCGGTGATCGGCACTTCCTACCATACAATGCCTCAAAGGGGGCCATCTTAATACTTGCCTGGTAGCTGTTGTTATATGAAAACTCAGCCAAGTGAAGATGGTCTTCCCAAGATCCCCCAAAGTCAATCATGCAAGCCCTCAACATATCTTCAAGGATCTGGATAGTCCTCTCAGATTGTCCGTCTGTCTGAGGATGATAAGAAGTACTGAATTTCAGACGAGTTCCCAGACTTTCTTGGAGACTCTCCCAGAAATGAGATCTGAATCTGGTGTCTCTATCTGACACAATACTAACTGGAACTCCATGCAGACGAACCACCTCCTTCATATACTTATCTGTCAGAACCTCTGTTGACTGGCCTACCCTGAATGGTATGAAGTGAGCTGACTTGGTGAGGCGATCAACTATCACCCACACCGCATTATTACCCCTGGGACTCCGAGGCAATGCCGTCACGAAGTCCATGGTGATGTGCTCCCATTTCCACTCGGGTATCGGCAAAGGTTGAAGAAGTCCAGCTGATCTCTGATGCTCGATCTTTATCTGCTGGCAAACCAAGCACTTAGCAACAAACTGGGCTATCTCCCTCTTCATGGCATTCCACCAAAAGTGCTTCTTCAGGTCCTGGTACATCTTGTTTCCCCCAGGGTGTATAGAATAAGCTGAACTGTGAGCTTCCTCCAAAATCTTCTGTCTAACTCCTCCTCGGGGAACACAAAGTCTATCTCCAAAATACAATGCACCATCTGGGTGAATGCAGATATCCGACCTCAATCCAGCCTCCACCTGAGCTCTGAATGTCTGCAATCTGGGGTCCTCTTTCTGAGCTTCCTTGATCTCCTCTATCAATGATGACTGGATCTGTAAAGCCATGAACTGCCCGGCCTTATCACCCCCTTGCACTAACATCAAATCCAATCTGATGAATTCCTGAATCAACTCCCTCTGCTGTGTGAGGTGGACTAGCACTCTGTTCTCTGGCATCCTGCTCAGTGCATCAGGAACGGTATTGACTTTGCCTGGATGATACTGCAAGTCAATGTTATAGTCTGCCATCAGCTCCAGCCACCGCCTCTGCCTCATGTTCAACTCCTTCTGTGAGAATATATACTTGAGGCTCTTGTGATCTGTGTATATCAACACTTTGTCTCCCAGAAGGTAGTGTCTCCAGATCTTCAAAGCAAATATCACAGCTGCCAACTCCAAGTCATGAGTTGGGTAATTCCTCTCATGAGGCTTCAGCTGCCTAGATGCATATGCTATAACATGATCATGTTGCATAAGCACACACCCCAGGCCTTTACCTGATGCATCACAGAAAATGACCATCCCTCCTCTTCCTGAAGGGGTCCTCAAGATTGGAGCTGAAATAAGCCTCTGCTTCAACTGCTCAAATGCTGCATCACAATCTTCTGTCCATATGTATCTCTCCCTTTTTCTGGTGAGCCTGGTCAACGGAGCTGCAAGTCTAGAGAAATCCTGGACAAAGCGCCTGTAATATCCGGCTAGTCCAAGAAAGCTCTTTATCTCAGTCACCGTCTTCGGAACTGGCCAATTCTGCACTGCCTGGACTTTACTGGGATCAACTGAAATTCCTTCTGCTGAAACTATGTGTCCGAGGAAGGCTATGCTGTCCAACCAGAACTCACACTTGCTCCTCTTGGCATGAAGCTGCTCCTGCTGGAGGGTCTGCAACACAATCCTCAAGTGCTCTGCATGCTCCTTCTCATTCCTTGAATAGATCAGGATGTCATCTATGAATACAACTACAAACTGATCTAGGTATGGGGAGAACACTCGATTCATCAAGTCCATGAAAACCGCAGGGGCATTGGTGACTCCGAAAGGCATAACTAGGAATTCATAGTGGCCATATCGGGTCCTGAATGCAGTCTTCGGAACATCCTCCTTCTTCACCCTCAGCTGATGGTAACCCGACTGCAAATCTAACTTAGAAAATACACGGGCTCCATGAAGCTGATCGAACAAGTCATCAATCCGGGGCAAGGGATACTTGTTCTTGATGGTGACCTTGTTCAACTCCCTATAATCAATACAAAGCCTCTTACCACCATCCTTCTTATTCGCCAAGAGCACTGGAGCTCCCCATGGTGAAGTGCTTGGCCGAATCAATCCCTTGTCCGAATACTCCTGCAGCTGCTTCTTCAAGATCTCCAACTCCGTCGGTGCCATCCTGTACGGAGCCTTGGATATAGGAGCTGTCCCTGGAACTGTATCAATGGAGAACTCCACTATCCTCTCCGGTGGAAGCCCTGAGACCTCAGCAAAGACTTCTGGAAACTCATCCCACACTGGCACTCCCTTCTGAACCTCCGAAGTGGTCATCTGAATCTCCTTCTTAGCAGGCTTCACCTCTCCACTAAACTGGAACTCCGGCTGATGCGGGATTCTGAAATTGATCCTCCTTCCTCTACAGTCGATCACCGCATAGTACTGACTGAGCCAGGTCATGCCTAAGATTACGTCGTACCCTTTGGTGTCTAGTACGAGCATATCTATGGCCAAGATCTTCCCACAAAGCTCCACTGGACAGTCAGCACAAACTCTAGAAGATATAACTACCCCATTCCTGTACTTATCTCCCACTTGTGGTCTAAAGTCTTAACAGGTATGGAATGAACAGCCACAAAATGGTCGGAGATATAACAGTGGGATGCACCCGAATCGAAGAGAGCGAGAACAGGTATAGAATGAACTCTGATGTTACCTGTAATCACCTCCTCTGAGGTCTCAGCCTCCTCTGCTGTCAGGTTGTAGGCCTGACCTCTGCCACGCCCTGCTGCTGTCCGGGCTCCCCTCTGCACTGGGCGAGCAACATGCGGCGGAGGAAGGGGAAGAGCTCTCCTCATCACTGGTCCCTGGTGCCTCTGCCCAACTGGCCCTGGTAGTGCTCTCTGTCCATTCTGCCCTTGAGGTGCCGGCAAGGTTTGGGTAGCAAACCCCACTCTCCTGTGTGGACAGGTCTCCACGGCATGGTCTCGTGCTCCACACACCAAACACCACCCGTTCGCCCTCCGGCAATTCTGCTGGGAGTGTCCTGGCTTCTGGCAGAAATTGCAGATAAGACCTGGTCGAGCCACCTGGTAAGGAACTGCCCTGAATGGTTGCCTGGCCTGGACCTTCGCTGCTCTGGATGGTCCTCCTCTGCCCACCGGCACAAACGGCCTCTTCATGGCCTGGTTCTCTAGCTTCTTCTGAAACCCACGCTCCACCTCTCGAGCGATGGTGAGAACCTCAGCATAGGTCTTCAGCTGCTGGGGCATCAGAAACATCTGGATCTCCATCTGTAAGCCCTGCTGAAACCTGCTTGCCCTCTTCTCTTCATCTGACACCATGTAAGGGGCAAAGCGACTCAGCCTGAGGAATTCTGCAGCATACTCATCTACGGATCTATCCCCCTGTTGAAGCCTGATGAACTGCTCCTCCATGTCCTTCTGAGCAGTGGCGGGAAAGAACCTGCTATAAAAGCTCTTGGAGAATGTATCCCAAGAGATAGGCTCCTTCAAGCGAGCCTCCTCTGCAAGCCACCAAGTCCTAGCTATGTCCTTCAGCTGGATCTTTGCAACCTCCACTTGGTTCTCCTTAGGCACCCTGGCGGCGTTCAGCAGATCGGTGGTGTCTATCAACCACTGTTCAGCCTCCAATGGTCTCTCGACTCCCGTGAATACGGCCGGTTGCAGCCGCCGAAAGTCTGACACGCTCCCAGGCCTTTGCTCCTTCGGAGCTGCCAACTCCTGCCTGAGGAGCTCAGTCTGCTGCTGCTGATTCTCCATCTGCTGATGCTGGTTTCCCAGCATAGTCTGAATGATCCTCAGGACATCAGCACCCTCTCCTCCTACGGGTCCATTCGGTACTTGCCCGACATTGTTGCGACCCGAACGTCTCTCCATACCGAAAGGGATAAGATCTGGAATTGGAAACAAGGGAAAGGAGTTTAGGATACGAGGAATGAATCAAGGACGAAGTCGAGAAGGACTATATAACTTTGTACATTGTAGTTGGCATAAGCAAATCACTAGAATTTGCCACTTGATTGTACTTTTAGGTTTGAGAGCCTAGGCTCTGATACCAACCTGTGACGCCCCGATCCCAAAGATACGGGAACGTCACTGCAACGCATATACGTAGGTCAGATGGTGCCCCCACGTATATACGCTAAGCATAAGTGCAACAAGTATCAGAGTACAACACACAGCGCGGTATATTCATATGCCAACTTACAAAGATAAATACAAAGCTATACAAGTTATGATAAGCAAAAATCACTTTACAAGTGTCTTTTATCACAACCCAAGTCCAAAAAGAACGATATACAACCAAAAATACAAAAATGCTCACGTAAGGATGGAGATCCGTGAACCAAAAAGAAGTGTCGGGCAGGATAGATCTAGAGCTGGTCAGCCTGCTCTCCTAGGTAAGCCAAGTCCTCTGTGGAAGGCTCCACTTCGACCCAGGCCTCGGAATCTGAATATGCAAATCCAAAGGGTCAAGACATAATACAACAAATAAAGGTAGCCAAGTGGCAAGGATCATGAATAGAGATAATGAAATAGTACTAAGTAACAATGTATGACAAGAGATGTAATCTAAGAAAGATAAAGTCATATGCAATAAATCTACAATTAACGTCTTATTATTATTACTTGTCTTACTGTGATATCTAGCTATGTGACCCAGCGTCCCAGAGCACATAGATCCATATCCTAGTGAAACAAGGTTGTTATTGGAAACAGCGGTTGTATCGACGAACTATGTTTACAGTGTGTCCCGTGCATGCCCGGGACCACGGCCCAGTATTGTTCCGTTGCTTGAAGACGGAACCTGCCGCTAGGCTAAACAGGAGGGTCTTATGTATGCCCTTGTCATGACAGTAAACAGGAAAGGGAGGAAGCACTCCCCTCGGTCCCCTGGAGTACCACAGGTAAGACCGGAAACATGGTGCACATCCTAATACCACTGTAAACACGAACACATATCGATATTCCGCATATTTCCCCTGACCCATGTGTAAGTTGGTGCATTTTATGTAAAAGTCCGGTGTATCATGCTTTGTTTTAAGAGATGGCATGATAGGTGGTGATGTTGCTATTTAACATGCCATGAAACGAATATATACAATAACAAGTCAGGAGGCAATAGGAGATGCATCCATTCAGTTATATGTCATGTAGTGCTGGTATTGAAGCATGAACAAGCAGGAAATAATACACATGTAACAAGTATAGGTACTAAATTTAGAACAGAAATTAACTATGACACACAGCCAGGATTAGTCGACTAGGGGTAAGGGTTAGTCGACTAATACTGGGATACAAAGAGTTAGAATTCTGTTTCAGGGAAAATTAGTCGACTAGGGTAGGAAGGTTAGTCGACTAATAGGGAGTTATAGTCGACTGATGGACACTTAAGTCGACTAAGTCTGCTGATACAGAAAGTTGGGTTTCTGATCCAGGAAGGATTAGTCGACTAGGTGGATTCAGGAGTCGACTAATATGGGTTTCCAGAGAGTTTATTAGTCGACTGATATTTTGGGCAAGTCGACTAATGCTGGGTTTTCCAGAAAAACTAAATTTCAGCTAAGTGTTCTAGTCGACTAGGTCTTATGGTAAGTCGACTAATAGTGGGGAAAATCAGTGTACAGGACAGAAATTCTGGAAACGTGTTTGATGGCTAAATTCCTGGTTTTAGGTGACCTATGTGTACAAGAAGTGTAAATACAGTGCTCTAAGGCTAATACAAGTCTTGGTGAGTGAATTATTCCCTTGGAATGGTTGGATTTGAGCTTAGATGACCTAAAAATAGGATTTTTAGTGTGCAAGTGAACAAAGATTTCTACTTCAAGTATGTGATGTGTGAATTAGGTCTTGGTGAGTAAGAACTCACCTGGAGGGGTCAAATCTGAAGCTTGATCCAAGGATGGAGGTGTTGGCTCCAATCCACAACTTGTAGTTGAAGCTAGGTTGAAGAACTAGCTCTTGGAGTTGCCTTGGGGAGTAGTGGTTGAAGATGGAGCTCTAGATGAAGTCCTTGATGAATCCCTTGTGATCTAGAGGTGGTTGTGAAGGGATTTGGGTGATCTCTTGAAGTTAGGGTTTGTTGAAGAGGAAGAAGAAGGGGATTTTGCAATTCCTCTCTTGATGAAGAAATGAGAAGGAAAGGGGGAAATTTGCAATTGAAGGAATTTATATGTTGGGATTTATGTGAAGGGGTTGACATTTTGGTGAAAGTGAGGGGTTACCTTGCAAAAGGAGGGGTGAGGTGAGTGTCCTCTCTTTGGCCACTTGGCCGGCTGTGGGAGAGGGAGAGAGTGAGTGGGGTTAGGTGAAGTGATGAGTGGGAAATGAGGTGGAAATGAAGTGGAATTTGGATTTTTGCAATTTTGGAAAAATGCCCGAAATTCAAGTATTTTGGAATGGTCTGAAAATTTTACCAAAAATCAAGAATGATATTTGAAGACCAATGGTGAAATTCGTTTGAAGAAATACTGTATAGATTTTTAATTAAAAATCCCGGAATCAGTTATTTACCGACTCCGAAAGAATTTTCATAATTTATAAAATCTCCAGAAAAAGAGAGTGTGAGTAGGAAATATGATTCTAAGCAATAAAGTCTAAAGGACTTTCTAGAAATTCCTAACAGTTTGGAAGATAAAAATTCGGAAATCGGTCAGCGGTACTGGCCGACACCGGTTTCGGAGAAATTCATTTTAATTCCAGAAAATTCCAGAAAATCACATAAAATATTAAATATTGGAAAATGATATTTGAAATTAAAATCGGTCAAATACGGAAGGTACATCGGAAAATACGGTCAAAGGACTGAATACGTAACTAGGCACGTATTCCGGGAGAGGGGTATTACATAAAGAGTGCCTTCTTAGTGTAAAGAAGAGTTATACAGATTTGACAAAGGGTGTTTTGTCAAGTGGTGTACAAGAAATTGATTTTAGGGTGTATCAAAATCAGGATAAGGAAAATCTCAAGCGGGTTGCTTGGGGACTTGACGTAGGTCACAAGGACCGAACCAGGATAAAATCTCTCGTGTTTGCGTTTGCATTTTTCTAAGATTTATTCTGTGCATTTACTTTCCTGCAAGTAGTTTATTATTTATTTTTTATTAAAAGTTTATAAACACTATTCACCCCTCTAGTGTTTGTGTTGCCTTAATTATAGATCCTACACTTGGTGTCAGAGTCTGCCTGCAGTATTCAAGGATGGCAACGGAGTTTCCTTCATCACAATTCAAAGAAGGACATTCTACACAACGTTCACCATTATTTGATGGATCAAACTACAACTACTGAAAGTGTAGAATGAAATCTACTTGCAATCGCTCAACTATGAACTATGAAATATAGTGGAAGCATCATACACCAAACCTACCATCAATTATGATGCTTGGAGTGAAGATCAAAAGAAGTCGTCAATCTTGATGTCAAAGCAATGAACGCGCTTTCTGTGCCTTGAACAAAGAAGAATTCAATTATGTGTCAACGGCCAGATTTGCAAATTAAATATGGCAGATTTTATAGGTAACACATGAAGGAACAAATAAAGTTAAAGAATCTAAAATCTCTGTTCTTTTTCACAAGTTTAAACTTTTCAAAGTGAAGGAGAATGAAATCATTGCAGAAATGGTTACAGGGTTCACCGATATTACAAATTCCTTAGTAGCCCTTGGAAAGAAATACACTCAAGTTAAAAAATAAGAAAGATTTTTCGTGCACTCACATCAGATTAAGAGAAGAAAACCACTACAATAGCAGCAAATGATCTTTCAACAATGTCATTAGAAAATCTTATTGGTAATTCAATGGCAAAGTTCAACTTGAAGATAGGAAGAAGGATGAACAACAACTTCAATTCAAGAAAAAAGTACTTGCCTTCCATACATTCTCAGATATGAAAAATTCAGATGATGATGAAGAGGAGATGGCAATGCTCTCAAGAAAATTTAGAAAGTTCTTGAAACAAGGTAAGTTTAATTCTATTTATTTTAATTGTAATAAATCAGGTCATATAAAGAAGGATTACTCATTGCTAAAATACAAAGGGAACTTCAAGTTCAACAAATTCAACAAAAAGAAGAAAGATTATCAAGCAACTTGGGATGAAAGTGATTCATCTTCCTCTGACGAAGAAGCCACTGAAACTGTCAATGTCTGTTTTATAGCAAAAGAAGATGAGGTACAAGAATATGCTGAATTATTAGATGCATTTAATGAATTATATAATGATCTCAAGAATAAAAAGATTAAAAATAAAGTTTTAATAAAGAAAAATGAAAGTCTCAACAAAGAAAATTCACTTTATATTTCTCAAATGTCTTCCTTAAATTCTAAAAAAGCTAACTTTGAAAAAGTTATTTCATCTTTAAAAAAGATAATGAAAATTTCTTAAAAGAGAATGTTTTGCTTAAAAGAGAAATTGTTTCTTTAAATTTTAGAATTTCTATTTTAGATAAAGAAATGACAAGTTTCAAAATTAAATATGAAGAAAATTTTAAAAATGTGACGAAATTTAATAAGAAAAAAGAAAATTTAAAAAATTTATTGTCTTATCAAAAGATGTCAAATAATCATTTTGGTCTTGGATTTTCAAAAATAATATTAAAAATCTACATATTTTTATAAAAAGAATAATCATAATCCATATAATTCTTTTATGAAAAGAAATACTGATACTATTTTAAAAAGAATTAGGAACAAATATATAAGAATTCCTAAACATCTAAATATTGTGGATAAAAATGCTTATATTGCATCATATATACATCATGTATGTAATTCTTGTAATTATATTTATACTAACAAATGGAAACCAAATTCAAATTGGGTTTGAGTTCCTAAAGGCTAATTTTTGACCCTGTCATGATGGGTACCATATAAAATGTTTTATCTTATAGGTACCTTATATAAACAAAGTGTGAATGCTTGATATAAAATTATTGCAAACATATAACGGACACTATAATATATCATATATGTATGACATGATATATTTTATGCAGGGGGAGAACACTTATTATCTATATTTGTTATAACATATTTTCTACAAGGGGAGTTTTTGTGCACACAGCTTGTCATCAACAAAAAGAGGGAAATGTTAGAACTTACAGTTTGATAATAATAAATTTTGATGACAACAAATGTGATGCAGGTACATTGGAGCTTAATTACAGAGGTAGTACTGAGTTCTGATAGCTCAAGTTTATTCAAGGATATTGACTATTTTTATATTTTTTTTAAAAAATTTGTTAAAAGCCTTGATCACACACACAAAATAATCTTATAGTTGATTAACCCCATTCTATAGTCGACTTATAATAGCCTATACTCGACTAAGTATTTTCACAGAAAAATATCTCTGTTTGTTGACTGTAATTAATATTAGTCAATTACCCATTTTATATAGTCGACTAAGTTTAGCTTCCAGAGACTTATCATTCTATGTCAGCCTATATATAGTCGACTTTATATTTAGGTTAGTCGACTAACCCAGGCAAAACTTCTTATAGTAGTCGACTACTCTCATACCTAGTCGACTAACTATAGTTTCTGACCATTATTCAGTTTTGATTTTCTGGTATTTTCTTTAACGTTTTGATTTTCAAATTTAAGTTGATAACTTCCCTAACTGATCATTATTTCACCTATAAATAGGGATGTTGTCCTTGGATGTAATTACCAATTTAAATCATAAGTTTTCTGTCCAAAACTCTGTTGAAAATTCTATTTTTTCAGAAAACTAGTTTTTTACTTTTTGTTCTTCACACAATTCTAATTTTTTTGTGAAGAATTCTAAGAGTTCTCCTATAAGATACTTTGCTTACAATCACGTACAAATTTCAAGGCTTATAAGATACATTGTAATCAATCAAAGAGAGTGTCTTCTTGGTGTAAAGAAGAGTTGTACAGATTTGACAATGGGTGTTTTGTCAAGTGATATATAAGAAATTGATTTTGGGTGTATTAAAATTAGGATAAAGAAAATCTCAAGCAGGTTGCTTGGGAACTGGACGTAGGTCACAAGGATCGAAGCAAGATAAAATCTCTCGTATTTGCGTTTGCATTTTTCTGAGATTTATTCTGTGCATTACTTTCCTGCAAGTAGTTTACTTTTTATTTTTTCTTAAAAGTTTTATAAATACTATTCACCCCTCTAGTGTTTGTGTTATCTTATTTATAGATCGTACAGATGCAAGCATATTGTATGACTGCATCGACTAGAATAACATGAAAATATAATGACTGCATTTGGAGACGCTCAGGAAAGACGCTAAGTTCTTGCGAAGAATCAAGCATGATGGTATTACGGGGGAAAAGGGAAAAAAAAAATGACAGATTACATAAGTAGTGTAGGAGCATGAAGCAGCGGCTCAGTTTCCCTTATAGCAGACAAATTATAGTCTTCGTAGGTGGAATGAGACAATAGAAGTTTTACCAAGATCAGCAACATGAGGACCATATATAGTCAAATTTAACGTACATGATAGTGAAACATTTTCCAATTATGGTAGCAAAAAGAAAAGAATTGTATTTCCTTCTCTCTCACATATTTCTGTCTGTTCTTTCAAAACCACTTTCAATGTCATAAAAAAAGCTTCAATACAAAATTGCGGTGATCTCTGCAATAATATCAACCACAATGTACCAGTACGATCACATTTCCATCAAATGCTACCAATAATCACCACATGAGCATAGACCATCCCTGAAATGATGAAATCGATGTGAATCCCTAATGACAATCTCACGTCCCTCAAGCTTGGAGATCAGCTTGATCGCTGTGTGGCAATCGCTGCACACACGAAGGTTCTTGATGATCAGGATTGCTGATCCTGGAACTGTGTTTAAAATTGCGAAAGCCACAGCCAACTTCTCACTATGAACTCGTAAAATCGTCTCCTTCTCCTCTTCGTCCACGTCATGAGTGACGGATCCAGTATCCGGAACATAGCCAGCTTCCTTCATTCTAACCCTCAGTTTCTCCAAATAACTATAGATCTCTTTATGTCGGGGGTGCCTCCTATCTCCAACCATGAACACATGACTCTTTCCCCTGAGCTCTACCAAACTATACCCAGGTGACTTCACAATTCCTTTGTCCTTGATTAAAACTCTCATCTTTTCCACATCTTTCCATCTTCCAGCATCTGCATAAATATTCGAGAGTAATACATAGTACCCACAATTCTTCGGGTCTAATTCAAATAACTTACTGGCAAAAATCTCTCCCAGCTTCACATTTTTGTGGATTCGACATGCACTGAGAAGAGCACCCCAGACTCCAGAATCAGGCTTAATTCTCATTTCTTTGACCAGATCATAGGCCTCATTGAGACACCCAGCACGACCGAGGAGGTCCACTATGCAACCATAGTGTTCCACCCCAGGATCAATTCCATAATCTTTCTTCATGGCTTTGAACCAGTGTCGGCCCTCCTCGACCAGACCAGAGTGGCTACATGCAGCAAGGACTGAGACAAATGTGATATGATTCGGCTTCACCCCAGATTTTAACATTTGGTTGAATACATCGAGGGCTTCACGACCTCGGCCATGCATGCCATATCCTGCAACCATGGCAGACCATGATTTAATGTTCTTGTCCTTCATTCGATTGAAAGATCTCCTTGCCATCTCAACTCTCCCACACTTGCAATACATGTCAACCACTGATGTTCCCACGTACACATTCTCTTCAAGTCCCATCCTAATCACCTGGGGAAAGAATGTATTGGCACAAATTAAAAGGTTTAATGATGTTTAATGTTAGTTTAATGATGTTTAATGTTACAAAATCACAATCAATTGCATTATTCAGTTCTAGTGATTATGCATAAAGTACTAAGTGTATACTGTTTTTTTTTTTTAAGAAACAAGCACACTCTCCCTATCAAAAGCTTTATATTTTTTCCATCTTTCTTTAAACTACTGGGTATAAGGGAATTCAAAAGGTTTCCCTTCATATGCAGAAGCCTAAACTGTGTGACCAGCTATGAAGCATGGACACAAATACAGGTAACAGATATGACACGATACAAACACCTAGATACAGCTAAATTTGAAAAACTAGGACACAAGTACGACATGGATACAACAAACATTATGTGTGTGTGTGTCCATATACATAGATTCACATATATATAGTATTCAATGCAAATATATAGATATAAGATAAGAATATGATATCACATATGTATAAATATACAATAATAATTTAATTATACTTCTCAGTGTGCCTTAATATTTATTATATATAATATGAATTTGTAAGGTTACAACAATTACATGAACACAATATCTTAAATATTATGAAATATTTTTGAGTCATAACTATATGAATGACTTTGATAAATTGGACAAGTTATTTAAATGCAATGCATCTACAAGTAATAGAGCCATAGACTCTTTATTCAAAATTAGATTTTTCAAACTTAGATTTTTTTTTTTTAATTCAACTTTAATGTCTTTGTTATGTCTAGGATACATCACCGATACGTCCAGGATATGCAGTAAATTTTACGATTCGTTGGAGAAGTATCCAACACGTATCGGTCAAGTATCGGAAAAGTATCCGACACGAGTACGTCTCCTTTGACGAAGTATCCGTGCTACATAGGTAACCAACAAGTTGCACACATTAGGAACTTATCCCCTTATGTCAGAATGACCCTAGGTTGCTTGCTGATCATAATGCTTACCTCAATTCTTCAATGGAGTCTAGCAGTAACATTGTCCTCGCAGCTAATCAATTCTAGACTCTACAAGTTGTATAGCATTCAGCGATTCAAATCATTAAACTCTCTCGACGTTGTAATTATGCTCCTTGACTGAACCCATTTTGGTAGTAAAATAGTAGAAAGGTTTGTGCGGTGATGTTCCATACAAATGAAAGATTGATGATCTAATGGACTAAACCCAAGAACCAAGGGTTGGTCTTGCTGAAACAATGGCAGAAGTTACTGCTAATATTTACCAAATCACAGAAGACAAAACATGAATTTCAAATAAAATCCAAAACCAATAATCACCTGATCATGTACGCACTTGCCAACCTGCAGCGCACCAGAATGCGCGCAAGCAAACAGCACCGCTGACAGGGTCACCGCATTATGCCGCACCTCCCTTCCCCTCATCATCTCCGAATACAGCTGCAACGCCTCCGCCGCCAGCCCGTTCTGCGCGTAAACCGCAACCAACGAGTTCCAGCTCACCACGTCCCTCTCCCCCATTCCATCAAACACCTTCCTGCTCACCGCCACCTCCCCGCCCTTGGCATACGCATCCATCAGCGTGTTGGCCACCCCAGTCTCCCCCTCCAACCCGACCTTCACCGCCATTCCATGGGCCCCGCCAACCAATCTCTTTGCAGAGACCCTCGCGCTGGCTGTCAGCAGCGACACCATCGCGCCCGGGTCCAGTTCAGTACTCCCAAGGTCAGCCAAGAACTGTTTGAACAAGGATACAGCTTTGTAAGGCGACGAATTCGCAATGTATCCGGTGATGAGGGCAGTGTAGAGGACGGCGTTTCTGCTGGGCGTTTCGTCGAACACCTGGCGGGCGTCGGGGAGTCGGCCGCACTTGGAGTACATATCGACGAGGGAGGAGGCGACGAAGAGGTCCGGGGTGAGGCCGAGGAGGAAGGCGAGGAGGTGGAGCTGGCGACCAGCGGCGAAGGAGGGGAGCGCGGCGGCGGACTTGAGGGCGCAGGGGAAGGTGGTGTGGTTGGGGGCGAGGGATTGGCGGCGTAGGGAGGAGAAGGCCAGCAGGGCCCCGGCCGGATCGCCGGAGCGGGCGAGGTCGGCGATGGCTGCGTTCCATGAGGCGACGGAGGTCTTGTTCACGACGCGGGAGAAATGGGCAGAGAGAGCATTAGAGGACATTATTTACATTATTATTGTTAATATTATTAGGTCTTCTTCTCCCTTTTCAACTAAAGTCGCTCTTAGTTGTCTTATGGGCTGGTCTAGA
This sequence comes from Agave tequilana, assembly GCA_038442645.1. Classification (NCBI taxonomy): domain Eukaryota; kingdom Viridiplantae; phylum Streptophyta; class Magnoliopsida; order Asparagales; family Asparagaceae; genus Agave; species Agave tequilana. The sequence continues at coordinate 11,323 of JAVJIF010019525.1, read as the reverse complement.
TCAGTTAGAGCACAGTATTTTTCACGTTCACGGTTTGATCACGCCCTGTGTTTACTCTTCAAAAATCCCCAGTAAAGTCTAAATATAAGTTTGCAAAGCACATTTTTGCAAAAGCGAATCTCGCAAGAACTTGGTGTTTTTGTTTTTCCTTCTGGAGTTTTTGATGTTGCATGCAAATGCAAGTTTGGAACAGGAGCGTATGTTCCAACTACTAGCAACCAAAGTCACCAAACACGAGTCTAGATTTTATACATTAACATTCTGATTCTTGGGAGAGAATCACAGGGAGTTTCAATATGTAATAATCAATCTATAATTACTCTTAAAAGCAAGCAATTTAAGTCTCTTTAGAATCAAGTTCAGTTTGAGAGAGCTTGAGGCTCAAAACAAAGTTACTGAAACTGGATTCATCTAGGTTACAAACTAGAGTGTGGTCTTATTTGGGAACCAATTGAAGTTTGGGAAACTGGAGTTTGGAAGCCACCAAACCTTATGAAATTAGAGTTTGTGAAACTCCAGTTTGAGTGGAGCTTCGGAAATCAGGGTTTGTATAGTTACAAACCCTCAATTTCGTTTAAACTTTAACGAAACTTCGATTTAGGAACTCGGTTACTGAACTAGACCTCAGAGTCTCTTCTCAACGCAAGACTATTTTAATCACTCGGTAAAGAGAATATTTGAAATAAATTAGTGAGAGAAAATTTGTAGTTGGTGATAGTCAAATAATTCCCAATCATCACTTCTTTATATATTTTCATTTTCTCTTTCGCCCTTCTCCATCGCCCTCAATGTTGCTCTTCTCTCAATCCTGACCCCTATTCAGAGTAATTCGCTGGTCGATCTGCGCGGACAGATCGCCATGGGGCCTGAAAAGGGGCAGGGAGCCCCTACCGGGGGGTCTCAGGGGGCGAAGCCCCCGGACCATATTTTTGTAGGATCAACCTTTTGCAGATCTCTTTGTTCATACTCGCGATAAGCTTTATTTGTATTTGTGATCGATGTGGAATTTAGATCTGAAAAGTATTGGGAATTATTCGATGTCGGTGAACGGGAGTCTGTTGATGATGGCAATGCTAATATGAGACCGCGACTTATAATCAAAGTCCTATGTGAGGACTGCGATTATAGTAACAGTCCTTTATTAGAAGACTGTGACTATGGTCACAGCCTTTTTATTAATTGAAAATTAGGACATTTTGTGAGAATTACGATCATTGTCACAGTGCCAATATAGGCTAGAAAATTGAAAATTGTATTTTGTGAGGACTGCAATCATGAAAGCAGTCCTATAATAACTTAGTAATATGTCTTAATAAAGAGGATTGCGATTATGGTCGCAGTTCTCATAAAGAAGACTCATAAAGAGGACTGTGATCATGTTCACGGTCCTATAAAACTCAAAAATATTCCTAATAAAGAGGACCCTAATAAAGACTAAAAAATAAAGCTTTTTGTGAGGACTGTGATCATGGTCGCAATAATAAAAACTCAGAAACATGTCATTTTGTGAGGGCTGTGATCATGGTCGCAGTCCTATAAAGACTAAAAAATATGTACTAATAAAAAAGATTCCGATCATAGTCAAGTCCTCAGAAATAGGACATTTTTGTGAGATCTGCGATCATAATCATAATCCTAAAAAACAAAGCATTTTTATGAGGAATATTTTCATGGTCGCAATTCTCAGAAATAGGGATTTTTTTTGTGAGGACTGCGATCACGAGCAATCCACATTTCTGAAGCGGTCTGCTTGTTCGAAGCGATTACTATGGGGCATTTTCATCTTTCACCACTAAGAAGCATTTCTGCACTTGAAACATAGGCGCACGTGGTTGGTTTAAAAAAGAAGGTGGCTGAATAGAATAAAATTATGAAGCTGCATTTTTTAATTACGATTTGACATAGGAGGCTGTAGTGAAATGCTCCGAATTTAAATCTTTTTATTATTTTTTATTTTGTATATAATTATTTGGACAATTTCATATTTTCTCTCTATTATATTATAATGACATGCACATAAATGGCTGAGTAGGTGGTTTCAATTTGAAAAATATAGAGACAGATATTTGGATGGAGATATAAAAATCAATAAGGGAGGATGTTATTGGATATGTTGGCCCAAAGGTCATTAGCCTTAGTTTTAATGATAACAAAACATATGCAGTTATGTTTTTAACAATCTTGTTTAACAAAGTTTCAGGTTCACTCTTTACTGCATTTCGGCTCTATCACAAGACTCATATGTTTGGAAGGTAAGAAGATGTAGATTTCAGAGCATAAGCACATAGAAGAGTTCAAGGATCAAGTATATAAGAGAAGACTAAATCAAGATTTGTATTTTTACTTTTTGCATTTTAGATAGGATTTATAGTTGTTTGTTAAAATCAAAATGATATAGGTTGATAGCTTTTTGGATTGACACACACACACACACACTGCTTTGATATTCCTAAAGTGTTTTATAAAGAAGTCAAGACTATTCTCTTTGTCATTTTCAAAATTGAGTTTCAGAAAAATGAGTTTCAAAAAAATCGAGTTTTTGATTTAGAAAAGAGTTTTTACAAAATATATTTCTAACTATGTTTTGTGTTAATTCATGATCACACACTGGTTCTATCAAGTCCCTAGAACTCTATTTTGTGTTTAAAGATCAAAATTTATTTTGATGGAAAAAGATTGGTTTCAAAAAGTTTTTAATAATAAGCTTTTAGCCTAAAGCCGGTCGACCGGCTGGTCGATCGTAGGCAGAGCAGCTTTGCTCTGTTGGTCGACCGACGTGCACCAAAGTGCATTTGTGCACTTCGGTCGATCGACTGCAGGAGCTTTGCTCTCGATTGGGTCTGATCGACCACCCCGATCGACCGATAAAGAGTTTTGCTTTCTGGTTGGGAACAACAGTCGACCGACAGGTCAACCGTTGGCGATCAACCTGCCGGTCGACCGACAAAATGATTTTCTTCTGGATTTTTCTCAATAGCTATACTCTGCTTTGTCTTTTAACGACTCTTTTGGATTTTCTACTCATGTTTTCATCTCTTATAAATAGTGGGACTGTAGAAAAATTCAAATACAAGATTTCTAAAGTGTAGATCAAGTTTTTACAAGTTTACATCAAGTTTTAGCTTTATCCTTAAAAAGATTTCTATTGAGCCAAGATTTCATATTTTGATTTTTAGCTTGAGCCTTCTCTCTACATCTTTACAAGTTATTTCCACTACACAATTCCAAAGAGTTTCTTCTCCTCATCTTGGTTAAAGGATTGTGCTTGTGAGCCTTTTATGATCAAGTGAAGATCACTGATTTCCTTCTATTGTGAAGTTGTAGAGTTTGCAGCCTCAAGTGAGCTGTGAGCTCCGTGTTGGTATTGCAACACCACGAGAGAGCATGTGAGTCTATTGAGTTCTAGTGAGAACTTGTAACGGTTGACGATGTAGTGAGATCGGTTGTAGTGAAAATCCTTCATAGTGTTGAAGGAGGGGACGTAGAGCAGTGGCTCGAACCTCAGAACATATCATCGTGTTGTGATTGCTTACTCTTTCTCTCTCAACTCTACTCTCTCTCTCTCTTGACTTACTTGCACATTTATATTGTTTACTTATTTGCATGTATTTTTTTGTGTGTTGTGATTGCTATGTGTTAAGTTGTTAGCAAGTAAATTTTAATTCCACATTATTTGCCATTTAGTATAGCCATCATCTATTCACCCCCTTTAGCTGATTTATAATTGGTATCAGAGCCTAACCTTAGTTTTGGTTTTACCACCTTAAGGAGATCCTTTCATTTGGCTATATTCATTTGTTGCATTTGTTATTTGTTTCTGCACTTATACTTGTTTTCATGGCATCACACGACTTCTCCAGCATCAAGTCCCCACCCAAATTTGATGGGTTGAACTTCCCCATTTGGAAGGTCAAGATGAACCTATTCTTTAAGTCCCTAGGAGTTAGAATTTTCAAGGCCATTACCAAAGAATTTATTGAACCTCACGGTGATGAGGATACATGGTCCAAAGCAACCACTAAGGACTATGAGACCAATGCTAAAACCAATATGCACTTACACAAGCATTAAATGATGACGATCTTTCCCGTGTAATTAATTGCAAATCCGCTTATGAGGTTTGTAATGATCTTATCGTTACTCATGAAGGAACGTCGCAAGTCAAGAGATCTAAAGTTGACTTGCTTTGATCTCAGTATGAGAATTTTTACATGCTTGAAAATGAAAGTATTGATGAGATGCTTACTCGGTTCACCAAGATTACTAATGGATTATCTTTTTTAGGTAACACCATTGACAATGACCAAAAAATTTGCAAGGTCATTAGAGCTCTCTGAAGGTACACCTAGAGGGGGGTGAATAGGTGTACGGCTAATCTAATGAACTAAATGCGAAAATTAAAACTAAATTGCAATTACACTTAATGCAACCAACGGGTGTACCCGAATCTCGGTGAAGGGCTCTGGACTAACTCCTCTTGATTCCTCTGAATAAGAGTTGAGGCGCTATATGAAGCTCTCGTGGTTAAGCACAAGTGAGGCACACACAAACAAGCCGAGCATATAATATGAATAAGCAATATGAAATGATGCAATGGCACAATATAAAGAGAGAGAGTTAGAGTCAATGGATCAAACGCAAACAACGATATTTGTTTCGAGGTTCGAGCACCCAGCTATACGTCTCCGCCTTCACACAGAAGGATTTCCAATCCACTTGTCCACACAGGACTCTCACACAGGGAACCTCCAACGAGGATTTGGGGCAACTACAACCAGGAGTACAAAACTCCTCTCTTTACAAACACAACCTCTATCCTTTGAGGTTAGGCACAAAGCCACCATAATATCCACCTCACAAATGAGAGATAAGCACAAAGTCAAATAAGGATCACCTCACACTTGAGGGATACAACCCAACTGCACAACCTCCTCTACACTAAGAGGGAAAGGCACAAAGCCAAGCAATGATAAGGGTTTACAACTTGATGGTATATCTCAACCACAAATCAATTTTCCCACAAATAAAAAATCCTATAGATAGGATAGAATGATATATCTCAATTGTGAAAAATAAGAGTTTGGAAATCAAAAACTGTAAGAAAAACTCTAGGAAAAACTTTAGATAGAATTGAAAGTGAAGATCAAAATAATTCCCAAAGAATTTTCTTTTCAAATGATTTTCTAACCCTTTTAAAAACAGGATGAAGATCAAATCTTTAAGCATTAAAAACTCTTTAAAAACTTGCTGGAAGATGTAAATTTTTGCTCTGAAAATTCTTGGAGAAAACCTCTCTCAAATGGGATTTTTATAGCCTCTTTAAAAAACTAGCCGTTTGGCTGCAAATATGGTCAGATTTGACCATCTGGTCGACCGACCGGTCGACCGGCCAACGGTCGAATTTTGACCGTTGCCAACCATCGGTCGACCGCCCTTACCCGAGAGTAAGGGGACTTCAGTCGGTCGATCGCCTGGTCGACCAGCCAAACCTATGGCCTTTGTGCACGTCTCGTACACGTCCGGTCGATCGTTCCGGTCGACCGGCTCCTGGTCCGGTTGACCGGCACGGTCGACCGCCAGGGCCTGGCAGAAATAGTTTATAGGACAGAAAAACTTAGTTTTTAATTCTCAAATAAATCCCATAAAATCTCTAAAAATTCACAAAAATAAGTTCAGTATAATACATTGATATCTAAACTTGTTTGAGTAAAAATCAAACCAAGTTACAAACATTTTGAACTCTTTTTGTGTTATGAAAATTTTGTCGAAAACCAAAAACTGTATTTTTCAAAACTTGAATTTTTCAAATGGAAATCCGATTTCTCCAAAACTCATCCAAATACAAAAATATGATATTTAAACAACTTTTAGGCATGTAGTATATGGATATACTCCAATATACATATAAAGTTATATATCAATATTTTTGACTATAAATCCAAAAATATGTTTTGTTAAAACACAAAAATCCAAACATATGAATAGGCATATCAAAATAAGTTTGTTTAAATAGTTGATGCATGCATGGATATAGACCAAATCTAATATACATTAAACCATGTAAACTTGTTTTGAATCTATCTATTCATGAAACCCAAGATCGGTTAAACCAAAAACCGAAAACCAAAACATGAAACGCGTGTGTGTTGTGAGCTTGAGCATACCACACTATCTAATCTTTACACATGGATCTAAAACATAAACTAAACTAAGTACTGAAGTCTTCTTGACGAACTCCGTCTTCAAGCCGACTCGATCCAAACTGTGATTCACCGAGCTTGACTCTGACGAGTGCTAGATATGTCTTTATCGCTCGGGCTCTTGAATCACTATGTGAAAGGCTTCAAAACTTCTTTATTGAAGCTAATCACCTACTAATATCTTGGTTAAGGATCTGAAACTAAACATCATAAGATTATTAGTAAACATAACTACATGAGTTAATCATCATCAAAACTAGAGTGGAAGGCCTTTGGGCCAACACTCTCCCCAATACTTGGGAAGTCAAGGTAACAACCCTCAAGGAGCTCAACGATAGAAAAGAGATGGACTTCTCCAGTTTCATTAGAAATCTCAAAACCCATGAAATGTAAATGAAGGTGAAAGAAGAAAGGGAAACTTCAAAGAAGAAAGCGATAGCTTTCAAGGCTACTCCATCATCCTTTGATGAAGAAGAATTGTCAGAAGACAGTGATGAAGACTTTACCATGCTCATTAGGAAAGTGGGAAAGATGTTTTATAAAAAGAGAAAAGCAACTTTCGAAGAGGAAGACATCAAGGGAGGTTTGAAAAGAAGAAGGAGGAGATGGGTCCTTACTTTCATTGAAAAAAGACATCTAATTGCGAATTGCCCCTCACTTTAAGCCACTACCTCCAAGAACGTGCATAAGAAGAAGAAAGCAATGGTAGCCACTTAGGATGATACAGAAACGAATTCTGAAGAGGAGATTGATGTCACACACGTTTGCTTCATGAAAAACAGAGAGGAAACCTCCATGGTAAATCTTAACTATGAATGAACTTGCACAATTTTTTGAAGAATAATAAAATCGATATGAAATTTATCTTGCACAAATTAAAAAATTGAAAAAGAAAAATAATTTTTCAAAGAATAATCTAGAAATAGTTTTTAAAGAGAAAAGAACTTATCCATTTCTTTTGAGAAAACAAAGAAGGATTTTGATAAATACAAACTTGTTTGTAAGGGTAAAAGCCCCAGTATTACTTTTAACAAAAATGTATTGATGTTTTGAATACCACTTTGAAAAAGTGTGCATTTGATATGAACAAATTTAGTTCCATGTTTCCAAAAGAAAAAACTCAAAGGAAACATACACCTCATGTATCTTACACACACCATGAAAAACATGCACAATATGCGCATATACATAAACATAAGCAAGCTTTCATGTATGGCAAAGTGTACACATGTGCATATTGCGGCCGTAAAGGTCATTTAGTAAAATTTTGTTATGTTAAATTAAACATATTAAATAAAAATATTTGGGTTCGAGAAAATACTAACCCTATAGGATCTAAAAAAAATTTGGGTACCAAAGAACACACCAAACTTGATTGATGTAGGTATGTCATCCTCCTCCAAGACATAGAAGAAGATGGTGCCTTAGTGGTGGATGCATCGAAACTCAAAACATCATCCGTCACATCGTATTGTTATCAAGAGGCATCTATTTTGGAGATTGTCCATAATTTAGTAACTTCTCCACTTGAAAATTTCATCTATACATGCATAGAATTAGCTAGCCTTTTCTTTTGTGTTAATATGCTTTAGTTATGTATACATGATTATTTTTTTATTTTTATAGTTTGCTTATATTTGAGCTAGTTCGTTAACATTGCTTTTATTCATTACTAGCTAATGGTTTCCTTGCCCATGTTTAGAGTATTTTCCCATGCTCACTTGGTTGATAAATATCTTTGCATGTATGTATATAAAAATTAATTTATTTGCTAATATACATGTATATATATATTTTGTCTATATATCAATCTTGTGATTGGCTATTGTATTTAAACCATATTTAAGTGATAAATAAAGATAGCAATTGCGCGCCTCAACTCTTATCTAGAGGAATGACAAGGAGAAGTTTAAAACTCGTTAAGGGTATTCAACTTCAATATCTTGTTTTTAATAGCTTAATATATGATTTAATTATTGAAAAATATATTGTTAATAAAATAATAATAAAACAAAAAAATGTTTTGATATCATTCTCATGTGTTTTTTGCCATGCCTATAAGATATTTGGTGTTATTTCTCTATTTTTATGTATAAAATTATCCATCTTAAAATATTTTCAAAATCCTAAAATCTTATTTTTTAAACTATTTTTAAGGTCAACTCGGTCGACCGACCGATTGACCGAGTTGACCTGGAATAGATCCGGTCGACCGAGCGATCGACTGAGGAAACCTGAGATACAAAAAAAATTATTTTGGGTCTAAGCTGGTCGGCCGACAGGTCGACCGACTGTAACTAAGTTATTCTCGGTTAAACCCCGGTCGACCGCGGCGGTCGGGTCTAGCTGTGTTTTACCCATTTTAAATCCTAGTTTTCTCTTACTTTTTCTTATTTTCCTCTTCCTCCACCATCTCTTTCTCCTTCTCTTCCCCATTTTTCTTCATCCCCCTTCCCTCTAATCCTCCTAAATCACCTCAAATCTCAAATCAAAACCTAAAATTAGTTAGATCTCTCCTCAAAGCTTCAAATCTGTTTGATTTCAAAAAAAAATTTTGGGTTCTTCATGTTGTAATCCCTAATCTCTCAAAATCTTCTTTATATCATAATTTTTTCTAAAAATCTTTCTATATTTCGTGTTAAATCCTTATCATCTTCATATCTTCACCATGTTTAAGAGGCCTAGATCTTAGAGGGTAAACAATCCGAACCATCTTCAAACCCCTTTGTTTCTCAGAATGCATCTCATAGATTATCTGTGATCCATAATAAGCATGTTATATCTAGTAGAACTGTTATGCTTGCTAATTTTGAACATTTGAAGCTAGTAAACATTTTGAAAACAAGCTCTCTTGAACAAATAGTCACCATTAAGGAACCCATCTACCTAAGCTTGTGCACTATTTTTACTTTTATTTGACTTTTCAAAATAATCATGTCAGATCTAGGGTTCTGGGTAAGGACATTAACATTTTTTTAGATCGATTTGCCCATCTGCTACATCTCTCCTACAAGGGTGTAGATATCTATAATGTTGATATCTATGATTTTAAATATCCTGACAGTGAATCTGCCCTCACCGCATCTCTTCTGCTTTACGATGATGATAACCCTACTTTAGTTAGGAACGAGGAAGTGAAGTATTATACGCTCACCGCCCAGGTCCTAGCTAAAATATTGTTCTATAATCTCCTGTCAAAATCAGGAGAATATAGTTATGCTCGGGGTGCTGCTCCTCTCTTAATTTATTGCCTTCTAAAAAGTATTAGAGTTAATATTCCCAAGCTCATCATCGATTACAGGGCTTCTGAGCACCTCTTGATCCCAAACCGATACTTACCATTTGGGATGCTCATTACCTGACTCCTCAAATAATTGAAATTTAATTTTTCTGCTTAACGGTCCATTGAACCGTCTGTTGATATCAACATCACTCTCCTAAAGAGTATGCATACTAGAGAGCGTGCTCTTGCTCCTCAGCCCCCTCCTATCATCCCTGCTATTGTCTCTAGATCATCTTCTGCCTCCTCAGCCTCTATTGACCCTTACACAACTCTCTCTGCTCAGCTTTATAAGCATGATCTGAAGATGTCAGCAAACTTTGAAAGGATTGATCACAGAGTTCAGAACGGCCTGCAATACATCTGCTCATCTATTTGATATCTCCAGACATGCATCGACGAGACCTACACTAGGAACACTTGGCTTGTTACACTTCCGAGAGGCTACTTCCTACATCGGGTCCCCTGTTTGACACCTGGGTACCTCTCCCAGCTCCTTTCAAGGCACCAATTCCTCCTAAAAATTCAGACTTTTAGGAAGAGTGACCCCTTTTCTGTTATTGACAAAAAGGGGGAGAGAGATTCTATAGAGTTATCTAGGAGTTTTTATTTTAGTTTTTACTTTCATGTACTTTTTATGTGGACATGTAGTACTTGGAGGTTTGGACATGTGTTTTACATTGTAGTACATTGTAGTACTTATTTTGTGGTACGGAACTTGTTTTGAGGTTGGCATGAACCTCTGTATGGACAATTTATTTTATGGTATCACTATTGTCTTTGAGAAGTTTTGTATCTCTTTTTTTTGTTGATATTTGATACATATCTTCTGTGCGTGGTATGTAATGTGTTTGTATTCTTATGTATCCTTTGTAAACCAATCATTTATCACTTATTTTGGAGGTTGGATGATATTGGTTGGTTGGAGGAAATCGTTTGTGCATATATCTTTGTAATTCTGTATTCTTGGTATGTATAGATAGGTTGCATAGAGCTTGATCGATATATCTTATTCATATGCTATTATTAATGCATCTAACTTATATGTCACATTTTGATATATGCATGTATTTAGGGGGAGATTCGCTTGAAATCTTTTCCCAAAATTATTTGTGATAACTCCATGTGGTTTGCCATCATAAAAAAGGGGGAGATGGTCCAAAGGCCATTAGCCCTAGTTTTGATGATAACAAAACATATGTAATTATGTTTTTAACAATCTTGTTTAACAAAGTTTCAGCTAACTCTTTATTGCATTTCGGCTCCATCACAAGACTCACATGTTTGAAAGCCAAGAAGATGAAAATCCGAGAGCCTAAGCACATAGAAGAGCTCAAGGATCAAGTATACAAGAGAAGATTATATCAAGATTTGTATTTTTGCTTTTTACATTTTAGATAGGATTTATAGTCATTTGTTAAAACCAAGATGATATAGGTTGATAGCTTTTGGGATTCACACACACACACCACACACACACACACACACACACACACACATCTTTTATATTCCTAAAGTGTTTTATAAAGAATTCAAGACTATTCTCTATCACTTTCAAAATCGAGTTTTGGAAAACGAGTTTCAGAAAAATCGAGCTTTTGATTTAGAAAAGAGTTTTTATGAAATATAGTTCTAACTTTATTTTATGTGATCTATGATCACACACTGTTCTATCAAGTCCCTTGAACTTTATTTTTTGTTTAAAGATCAAAGTTTATTTTGTCAGAAAAATATTTATTTCAAAAAGATTTCAATAATAAGCTTTTGCCTAAAGTCGGTCGACCAGCGCAGCTTTGCTCTGCCGGTCGACCGGGCGGTCGATTGACAAGCACCAAAGTGCATT